>APFE031186896.1:0-12116 GCA_000404065.3 Pinus taeda
GGCGTACACCTATCACTCTAGCTGACTCAGCTGGAGCGCCCCTGGGATACATCAACACCTGTCCTCCCCTGAATAGTACCTCATATCCTCTATCCTCTAAAGCTGAGACAGATATGAGGTTCTTCCTCATCCCTGGCACATAAAGAACCTCTGTCACTTTCAAGGGAGGTTTGGACTCCCTTTGAAATTTTAGTGTCCCCACCCAGACTGCTCTAACAACTCTGTCATCACCGAGTACTACCTCTACATCAGTGTCACTCTCTGAAATCTCTGAGAATTACTCACGGACTCCTCTCATATGACGTGAAGCCCCACTGTCTGCATACCAGATACCTGTAGATGCGCCGCTAATCGAGGGAAAAGCCTGCTCCCTCTGAACCTGTATGGCAGGTGATCCTGCACCAAAGGACTCACACATAGTGAATGCAAACTCCCGGTCAAAACGACCTGCAAAGTCCTCAATCTCTGCTGATGCTCCCAAATTCTGGTCCTTCCTCTTCTTCTTCTTCTTCTCCGGACACACAACTGCATAGTGTCCCATCTTTTGACAATTCTAACACTTCACCTTGGAATAGTCCCACTGCGTGTGGACCTGCTTCTTCCCTTTGCCTTTCTTGCCTCCTGCCATCCGTGCTACATCCTCATCCTGCTCAACTGGCTTGGCTGCCCCAAGCTGACCTTTCCTGATCTCTGTCTGAATGCAATCATCCCAAAACCTCTCCCATGTGGGAAGGGTCTCACGTGCACAAACCCCATCAGCGAAGTTCATCCATGAACGGGGGAGGCCATTTACCGCAATCCGCACCAACTCAGTGGGTGGAATGGCCTCTCCAATCGCTGCCAACTCATCTCTCACATTAGTAATCTTAGTGAGATAGCCAGCTGCACTATCATTGCCCATCTTAATGTTTTTCAGTTTCTCCTTCAGAACCATTTTCCGGTTCTCATTGGTACTCTGGTAGAGATTGGACAATGCTGTCCACATCTCATGGGCATTGCTCTCTCCTCTCACATGAGGAATGCAATGGTCTTTGATTCCATCTAGAATCAATCTCTTACCCTTGTTTTTCTTTTTATTATAAGCAGCCAAATGAGTAGCATCAATAGGCACAACAACAGGGGTCTGTGTGGTATGCACCATGATATCCCAGACTTCTGCCTCCTCAAAGATACTCTGCATTATCTCCTTCCAAACGTTGTAATTTGTATGCCCATCCAACCTATCCTCCACCCTCAATCCCAATGACATCCTGCTGTCCTAAAACTGAAAATAACACTGCTGTAGTAAAGATAAAACTTGTTGTTTATGAAAAATCAGCTTGCTGGAATTTTCTGAGTGAAAAATCAGCAGCTGTAATTTTTCTCTTTTGCTGTCCCAAACTTCCCTTCAGCACTCAAGCTCTGATACCATGTTAAAAATTTTCGTTTTCCCACCCCGGTTTTCAGTTTCTCCTTATTTCTCCCATGTAGTTAAATGCCCTTTCCCATAACCATACATTCAACAAGCTGGAAAAAATAAATTTTGCTGAAAACACAAATTCTGGAAAAATTTACAGAATGCTGGAAATTGCAGAAATAAAAATCAGCAGTAATAAACAGCCATTAAAACACATTAAAACACTGATATTTTTTGTCAACGTGACCCTGGAAAAACCCCCTACAACTCTTGGGGAAAACCAGTTTGAGAGCTCTTCTTTATTTATGGAAAATGCCTTTTTACAGTGAGAAATTTCAGCGAAAATCAGCAAAAATCAGTAAACAAATTTCCAACTTATCTCGATTTCTAAGCCTCACAACCCACTGGAAATTTCCAAACAGCAACACAATGCTGCACGACAACTGTACGGACGGTACAGACGGCCGTACAGACGGTACGGATGGCTGTACGGACGATACGAACAGGCTGTACGGACGGTACAGACATGCTGTACGGACCTCGATTTTTGTGCAGAAAATCAGCTCCCTCGATTTCTGTGCAAAAACAAATCTGCCTTTTATTGTTTGCTCAACAAAAATCTGCCTTTTATTGCTGGTTCTTTCAGCGATATGCTTGTTCTTTCTGCTGTTCTGATTTGTTGAAGAGCTGTCTGGTATGTGTGCCAAACTGCTGCCTCTTTCTCCTTCCTGTCCAGAAATCTTCCTTGCTCTCTTGCTCTCCTTCTCCCAATCTGCTCATGAAAGAATGAATGATCTTTTCCTCCTTTTCCTCCTTTAACCAACCCTAAATGACTTTTGGGTGATCCCTAAATCCAATGGCTGAAATAGATTTAGATCAATGGCTAAGATTAAATGCACTTTTAAATCTCACTTTCTATTTTTTAATTCACCCCACTTTAATAAAGACCCACTTAGCCATTTATTTCCAAAGTCACTTTTCCTTTCTAATTTTACATTAACTTTATTAAAGTCACTTTAAAAATTAGACTTAGTAACTTTATCACTTAAAGTCACTTTTAAATTCGATTTTAACTTTATAAAAATTATAAAGTCACTTTTAGGAGAAAAATTAAAATCTTTTGGACACTTTTCCCTAGGCCAAAGATCAAAGCCTAAGGGAAACACCTGTCCTCCGGTACCAAATTTCAACAAAAGAATGGTCCATGGCTACAGCACAAAAGCCAAAAGGTTCTTGGCGTGTGAAATTCTATCATGAGTTCATCTGTCACTTTTCCACAGGACTATATGGCAACACCAACTTATAGGCATCTCCGAGACTCTCCATGGGGGACAAGAACATGACAAAGCATTTCAGGAACTTGAAGGATGCATTTCGTGTAGCACCTATTTTGGAATTTCTAGTATCTACATCTAGAATGTCCTTCTAAAAGAAGAATAGGAAGCTTGCAATATGCATTAGTAACTGTTATGAAGCAGGGAGGATATCCAATGGCTTATCATTTAGAAAGGTCTTTCCATGAAGTTGAACTACAAGCATATGACAATATTTTGTTCTTTCATCAAAGCCCCTAATGAAACTATCATTCATATAGATCACCAACTGCTACAATTCATGAATTCTCAGTCCAAGATATTGGAACATTGCTGCAGGAAATGGACATCTTAGTAGTTCCATATTGTGATAAAATTTAAAAAGTAATCAATGAATGAATTGAATTGATTTACATGAGCAAATGAAGCTCAATAAGTAATATAGAGATATTTACAGAAATAGAAACATCAAGTTTCTATTAAGAAATAGAAACAACCAGTTTCTTCTAAGGCACTGCTAAAAAGATAACAATAGAAACAACTAATAAGAATGAGCATTAAACACTAAATAGCATTATTCTAATACCTTCCCTTAATGCTCAATCTATTTACAACACCGATAGACCCTCTGAATTTTACAAACTTATCAGGACCAAGAGGCTTAGTGAAGATGTCGGTAGGCTGCTCTGTTGTAGGAACATATCGCAACTGGATGGATTCGTCTTCAACAAGCTGGCGAATGTAGTGACAATGGGTTTCTACATGCTTTGTTCGTTCATGAAAGATTGGATTCTTGGCAAGTTTGAGCACTCCTTGATTATCACAGAACAAGGGAGTAGGACCTGTCTGGAAAACATGCATATCCGCAAGCATACGTCGAAGCCAAATTGCCTCACAAGATGCCTTAACTGCTCCCTGATACTCTGCTTCTGTTGAGGAGAGAGCCACTGCCTGCTGCTTCTTACTAGTCTAGGTGACAACATCGGATCCTAGATTAAACACATACCCATTTGTAGATTTACGGTCATCAACCGAACCGGCCCAGTCAGAATTTGTGTAACCATTGAGTATAGGATTGGAACTTCAAGTGTACAGAAGTCCATAATCAGGAGTGCCACGCACATAACGCAGCACACGCTTCGCTGCTATCCAATGATCAGCCTTAGGAGTTGACGTGAAGCGAGAAATGTAGCTCACTGCAAAATTGATGTCAGGTCTAGTGGCAGTAAGGTAGATGAGGCTGCCCACTAATTGCCTGAATAAAGTTTCATCCACAAGGGGTGAGGATGACTGAGCTGAAAGTTTGAGCCCTGGTTCCATAGGAGTCGTGGCAGGTTTGCAATCTTGCATTCTGAATTTGTCCACAAGATTTCTGGCATACTTGGACTGAGAGAGAAAGATGTTGTTCTCAGTTTGCCAGACTTCAACCCCCAAATAGTAATGAAGAAGTCCTAAATCTGTCATATCAAAAGTGCTACACAAATCATGTTTGATCCCATGGATCAAATGTGTTGAGCTGCCAGTAATGATAAGGTCATCCACACAGACAACCACAAACAGAATATCATCACCAGTATGCTTGATTTACAGGTTTGCATCAGATGGACTCCGCTGAAAACCGTGATCTGTGAGGTGCTGATCAATTTTCATGTATCAATCCCGAGGAGCTTGTTTTAGACCATAGAGTGCTTTGACTAATCTACAGACTTTCTGTTCTTGGCCGACAACCTTGAATCATGGAGGCTGCGTCATGTAGACTTCTTCATGTAAGTCACCATTCAGAAAAGCACTCTTTACATCCATCTGATGGACTTTCCAATTGAATTGAGCTGCTAAGGTAAGGACAAGCCGTATGGTACTCATCTTAGCTGTAGGAGCAAAGGTCTCCTCATAGTCACTGCCTTCGTTCTGTGAGAACCCTCGAGCAACAAGGTGAGCTTTATACTTGTCTAGGGTTTCACTTGCTTTATATTTCACTTTATACACCCATTTGTAGCTAATGGGTTTTTTCACTGCAGGAAGATCAGAAAGGGTCCAAGTGTGATTCTTCTGAAGACTCTGGAATTCAGCTTCCATTGCCTGTTCCCACTTTGGTGTACCCTTAGCCTCTGAATAGGTTTGAGGCTCAAAAACACTGTGCAGGTTAGCCATAAGAGCAAAATTTACTGTAGATTGCTGTTTGCTCTTATGTCTAGAAGTTCTACCTTCAAGGAGCTCATTATCTCGGAGATCACCAATGGTTTTAGGCCACCATTTAGGCCAGAGAGTAGAGGAACCAATATCAGGAGGAGATTGAGAAGGCTCAAGAACAATAGAAGCAACAAGAGGAGGGTTATTTTCCGGAGGAAGCTTAGGTAGGGCATCATCAAATACTGATGCTGCATCATCCCTCCCATCAGGTGGACCTACCAGAAGAAGAACATTGTGAGGCTGATCCTCAGAACACTGCTCAGAAGGAGGAGACTGAAAGAATCCTCTGTCTTCATCAAATACTACATCACGACTGAAGCTAAGACGACCAATGTATCAACCTATAGGCCTTGTGATGATCACTGTACCCTGTCATCATGAGTTTTTGGCTTTTGGAATCCAACTTAGAGTGCTTAGCAGCTGGAATCCAAACATATGCAACTGATCCAAATACTTTGAGGTGACTAATCTTAGGCTTACGACCAGACCAAACCTCTTCGGGAGTCTTCCCCTTAACAGCCTAAATAGGTGATCGGTTAAGAAGATAGACAGCAGTAAATACCGCTTCAACCCAAAATTTGTTCGGAACATTTTTGTGTTGTAACATGGAACGAGCCATTTCAACAACCGCACTGTTGCGGCGTTCGACAACACTGTTCTGCTGAGGAGTGTAGGGTGTATTTAACTGATGTTTGATGCCATGAGTATTACAGAAGTTGGAGAAAGTAGAAGAACAAAATTCTCCCCGTTATTTGAACTAAGGATTTAAACTTCAGAAAGATACTAAATACATCAGATTTATTTTTTAGAAAATACACCCACATCTTTCTACTGAAATAATTTACAATAAGCAAAAAATATTTGCAACCAGTAATAGAAGATGTATGCATAGGACCACAAATATCAACATGGATTAACTGGAGTACCTTAGATGTGCGCCAAGATTCTCCATCCTTGAATGAAGACCAATGTTGCTTGCCAGCTTGACAGGCACCCCATACTCCCAACTGCTGAGTCTGAATATCAGGTAACCCTGACACAAGTCCCTCCAAAGAGAGCTGAGAGAGACACTGCATGTTTAGATGCCCATATCGTTGATGCCATAGAGTGCTGATGGGAGAAATACGAGCTGCTAGAGCTACTTCTGGAGAATCTCCAGTGTCAAGAAGCCTGTATAGACCATGATCCTCTATGCCAACAGCAACCGTAAGACTAGTGTCCCTGTTGATAATGGAGCACTTGTGTGCACTGAACACTACATCAAGCTGAAGAGAGTTCCTCATAATTTGGCTGACAGACAACAAATTAATTTCCATACTAGGAACATAGTACACATTCAGGAAGATGAGTGTATGCCCATCAGACTGGATCTGAACTGTACCTTTGCCAACCACTGTGTACTCTTCACCTTTGCCGAATACTACTGAATTACTGAAAGGTGAGAAGTCAATAAACTAGTCACGCTTGTGAGAGAAATGGCTTGATGCACTAGAGTCAATGAACTAGGCCGAAGACGGAACATGATCTGAAGCCCTTTTAGCCATAAAGGCATAAAAGGCAGATTCTGTTTGCTCGGAATGTTTTGCAACATTCGCTGTCTGATGGGGCCCTCCCTATTTCTTTTGTTCAGAAGCAATCCTCTATCGACAACCTTTCTTCATGTGGCCGAATTTGTGACAATAATTACACTACACATTTTTCTTCCTAGTAGGATAAAAAAAAAGAGAAGAATCTTTCCGCTGAAAGGACTGAGAGGACTAATATTTGGCAGCAAAAGGATTTTCTGAGGAGGCTGATGAGGGACCACTACCAGACTGTTGTTTCCAACGATCCTGCTGCATGAGTTTGGTGCATAACTCCGGAAACTTCAGATCAACATTAGTGGAGGTAATGTTGAGAGTTTCTATGAAGTGCTCATAAGGTTTTGGTAGACTTTTCAGAGTGATGACTACCATATCTTCTTCCTCCATGGTCCGACCAATGGCTTTGAGCTGATCTCGAATGTCTTTATTCTTGTTAAGATGTTCCTGTAAAGACATATGCTCTTCCATCATGATGGAGAACAACTGATTCTTGAGAAAAAAAAACTCTGCTCTTGTCGGATGTCTCATGCAGTTCCTTCTAAATGTTGCCAGATTTCGGTAGCTATCTTGCCTGAAGGAATTTGCGGTAATTGATCATCAATCATAGAGAGTTTGAGAAGCATAACAGCCTCTCGATTTCGATCATCAACTTTATCTTGATCGGTACTAGTTGTACCAGGACAGAGCTCTTTGCCCAAAACGAGCTGATCAAGACGCCTATATTAAAAAATGGTCAACATTCTCTATTTCCAGATGTTATAATTGGTGCCATTAAAGCACTGATTGCCTTCCAACATCAGATTGGTTAGCGAGGCCATCTGCACGTTTCCCAAGACACAGAAAACAACAAAGAAGTCTGGCACGGATTTCAATGGAAATGCTGGCTGAACGAGACAAAATCTGATAGGTGCTAGAAACAAAATTTAAATCTGCTATCTCGAAAAATCGAGGCATAGAAAACGATGTACCCAAAAAATTCCGACGATTACCTAGTTGAGATATCACAAAACTCACATCAAATCTGTAATCGGAAAAGTTTTTCGACAAATGAAAAAAGTGAAATACCTTGGTTGAAAAAATACGAGCTTAAGATTTCCGCCATAGTAATTTTTGCCTCCTGCTGTGCGCTGCCACACGTTTTCGAGATTGAACCTGAGACCATGAAACTACAAAGCAATACAGATGCCTGATTCAGCAGATTTTCTGAGAAGATTTCTCGTAATTCCTCCAGATCACCACGCGCAACCTCACGCACAAGTTTATAACATTTACCAGGAATTCAAAGCAGCAACCGAGTAGTATCTAGCCCCCACTCACAGTTACAGTTGATTTAATAGACTGACAAAATATACAACACTAATTACATATCACAGGTAGTTGTTGTGCTTTTCCACGCGAGAGGACATAAACATGACTGGTTCATTCTGCGGACAAAAGCCGGTGCTGCCGGTGTCTTCTTTCCACCGACTGCTCCGCATGAAAGTAAAACAAATAGACCCTAAAAATCCGGAAACAGGTACACCATTGTGACCGAACCCCAAGAAGCCACGAGTTGTCTGCCTACCTCGACTGATGAATCCAGCGGGGACTGGTTCTCACAACTGACCTGCTTCAATCACTGTCACGATTTTATCGCTATTCACTAAAGCCGCTAATCGAAAACTTAGTCTGATGGGGGTGTCTCAGGAACTTCACAAACAGGAAACTTGAGAACAAAAGAACCAGTGTTGTTTCCGTCTCTTCGTTGTCACTTCTCGTGCTACGTGTAAGAAGGTAAGAAGAACACGTCGTCCCGTTAAGTGCTGCTTCCCTGGCAATATATGAAGGCAATAGTTGGAAACAGGCGTGTGATTAGTCGGTGAGCTCACATCACATGCTCACTACAATAGACGTCAGAACCTTTTGGAAGCCCTCGCGCATCAAATTTCGAGAAGGAGCAACCTCAATACCTCGTGGACGAAAGCAAACAGACGCTTCATGGTGTATTATCACAATGCAAAAAAAATAGAAGCTTCGAAACCGAGAAGAAAAACTTCTCTGGACCTAATCTTCATCCAACAATAATAGAGAGCCGTTATAATCTTTTTGAGTATTGTTGAACACGTCGGTAGTCCAGTCAGTCGAACACGCTGAAGAACTTCACAGCAGAGACGCTAACCCTTGGGGAACAACAGTGCCTCAGCGACACAATGCTCTTCGATTTCGGATTCCGTCTTCGGTAAAAAAAAATTCAAACCCCTAAAGAGCAATTTCGAAATGAACACGAAAATTTTCAAATAGTGAAAAATTATTTCGAAAGAAATACCTGTGCTCTGATACCATAATCAATGAATGAATTGAGTTGATTTACATGAGCAAATGAAGCTCAATAAGTAATACAAAGATATTTACAGAAATAGAAACATCAAGTTTCTATTAGGAAATAGAAACAACCAGTTTCTTCTAAGAAACTGCTAAAAAGATAACGATAGAAACAACTAATAAGAATGAGCATTAAACACTAAATAGCATTATTCTAATAAAAATGATATAACAAAAAAAGCATAACTCTCTCATTATATGAAATGAAAGTTTGTGAACTTTGACGCAATATGTTTTAAACAAACTTCTTAATTTTATGGAACATCTTCCTATAGAATTTCATAGTGACGTGAGTCAAATATTTCAGATTCAATTGGTCTTGTCACCAAGTGTGACATTACTTTCAATTGCTGATTATGAAAACTAGTGATTGTATTTCCACCAGTGTTGCACGAAACGGCCCCCCTTCCTCGAATCAAAACCCTGAAACGCAACTCATATGGATCCGTTGGTGATCTGCCCCCAAAACACGGATCAGGCTAGAAAAGACGCTTCCTACCTGTGGGAACTGTCCGACTCGATCCACGTTTTGGAATCGCCGAGACGTGTTTCGAGGAGCGGATCACCTGGCCGAAACGCTGCTGATCGGGGCTGCTTCCGTACGGATCACGACTGACTCCGTGGGCCGCTTGCCGGTTCCGTTGTGCGGCCCCACTAATTCACTTATTTATTTATTTATTTTTGTTAACTAGTTTTTGGGGGTGGGTTTAAGTTGGGTTAGGGAAGGGAATGAAGGGATTAAAAGCCTTTTTCTCCTCTCATTTGCTCACTCTTGTATTTTTGGAGAGCTTGGAGAAGAGAGGAGAAAGAGAGAGACTTGAGGAGAGCTTGGAGGAATGAAGGAGGAGCTAGGAGAAGGAGTAAAGAAGCGCTGCCATCTACAAGAGCTAAAGAGGTAAGTGCAAATACCAAACTCCCTCATTTTTTTGTCATTGTTTTTTGTATTTTTCTCCTCCCTCCTACTTTTTCCCATTCTTTTTTCTTGCTCATTTAATTGTAGGTTGTCCACCACCTATATTCATATTCCAAGATGGTGTTATTTTGGCTTCTATGTATCATTCCACTTTTGGTTTTCATGATGGCAAGGGGGAGTAGGAATAGAAGGGAAGAAGAATAAAAGGATAGTGGTCCCCGTATGAGTGACCCAATGTATGATGAGGAGGAAGGGTTTGAAGAGGAAGGGGATGAACTTGAAGGGAACATGCAGTGACACCCTTGTGGAACTATGTGGCCAAACTTGAAGGGGGAAAAGGTGGTGGAAGCTACAAATTTTTGTGCCCTCATGGTTGTCATGGAGGAAAACCATTTAGTGGTTCATATACCCGAGTGAGGAGGCATCTTTGTGGGGTGATGGACAGTGATGATAAAAAGGGTGCTGTGGGGATACAAATTTGCCCAAACATTTCAGTTGAACAAAGAAGAAAATACATCCAAATAGAGGAGGTTGCACAACAAAAAAAAAGAAACAAAAAACTCATTCTGAATCAAGGGCAACCTCTAGATTTGGTAGGTCATCTCCTCATGGTACTTCTGCAAGTATTAGAGGTAAAAGAACAATAGGGAATTTCCTTAATTTTGCTGGGAGGGATGATGTGGATGGAAAGATAATCTGATTTCTTTGTGCTTGCGGTGTACCATTCAATGTGCTTCGCTCTCCTTATTGGCATGAAATGATAAAGGCCATCAATGAAGCCCCAAAAGGATACAAGTCCCCCAACTATGAGAAAGCTAGAACAATGTTATTAGAAATAGAAAAAGCAAAGGTTCAAAGAGCTTTGACACGTTTTACAAATGAGTCGGTGGATTGTGGGGTATCCATTGTATCAGATGGGTGGACAAATATTACAAACCAACATTTGATAAATGTTCTTGGTGTTTCTTCTAGTGGTGCAGTATTTATTACATGTCATGACTCCTCCTCCATCAGTGCAACTTCCCAAAACATTGTAGATCTCTTATTGCAATCAATCAGAGATGTTGGTCCTAATAATGTGGTTCAAATGATCATTGATAATGCAACAAATTGTAAGGTAGCAGGAAAAGTTATTGAGCGTACTCATCCACACATCTTTTGGTCTGGGTGCTTGGTGCACACATTGAACCTTTTGATGCATGATATTGTGAAGCATAAAGAATGTGGATGAATTAATGAGCCTTACAAGAGAGGGAAGCAACTCATTAAAATTATCACAAGGCATACAAGGGTAAACTATCTTTATGGCACTTACTCCAAGTTGCAGTTGCTTAAACTTGCAAAAACAAGATTTGCAAGTTATTGCCTCACCTTTAGGTGGCTAGTGAAGGTGAGACAAGCTTTAACTAATATGGTAACATCTGAATCATGGGAGGAAATTAACAATGATAGAGATGGGCTAATGTAGCCAAGGACACTATTCTTGAATGTTATTTTGGTCACAGATTAAATATGTTTTGCAATTCACCAAACCAATTTATTACATGATCAAGTTTGCAAATTCAGGTCGACCAATAATTAGGGGAGGTGTATGAGCAAATGGATAACATGTTGGGGCAGATTAAAGACATTATTGAGTCTAGAGATATCACCTTGTACAATTATATTTGTGCAGAGGTGGAAAACTAATGGGATATGTTAAACATTCCATTGCATGTCTTAGCATATGTTATGACACCTAAATACTATCATCCATCATGGTTTTCAACACAAACACCTGGGGGGGGGAAGCAGGAGAAAACCACACCTAGATCCAGAGGTTCTAGAGGCTTATATGAGAGCATTGGATAAATTAGTCCTGTTGAAAATAATACTGAGAGGGGGGGTGAATCAGTGTTATCTAGTCCTTTTAACAATTCTTCCTTATTTATACTTTGAATTATTTTTGCATATCAGTACCATAAAACAATGAGCATGAACAAGAGAAACAGACAGTCACATCAAAGAACACCAGATATAAGGTGGAAACCCAATGTGGGTGAAAACCACCTGCTGCAATATGTCTCTATCTTCTTTCAAATTAGAAACTCCTTTTACAATGGTCTTGTACTGGTGCAGTCCTTTACCAGTACGCAGGCTGCAACCTGCAGAGAGCTACAACTCTCTCTCGTTTTCCAGTCTCTCCTGGAAGGGAGCTACAACCCCCTACTTCTTTTCTTTCAAGGACCACTTTTCATAAATTTTCAAACTGGATCCATAAATATCAAATGATCATCAAGTACCAGTAAGTCACCCAGATAACCAGATCCACAATAACAGAACAAAACCCAGAACACCTCTTGCGGCGTCTCTTGCGGCGC
>APFE031186902.1:0-10432 GCA_000404065.3 Pinus taeda
GTCACTCTCTAGGTATCTCACCTAGAGATCCACTTAATTAATAGAACATTAATTTTTATCATTCTAAACATCCACCATATACCGACTCATATTGATCACCACCTTGCCCATAGTTAGAATTAGAAAAGTAACATAATTAGCTTAAACTGCGGTATTCAGAGCCATAACCAGTGCGCGAAAACTTGTTGTAGCCATATACATGACCATTACCATTTCACTGGCCTCTGAAGGAATTGAAATACAACCACGACAATCCCCCCCTCGAATCGACAACCAAGTTACCGAGAATTTGTCTCTCCACATTACAACAAGTTGCAGGCACAATGGGAAAACAAAAACTTTACCAGGCCACGATGCAGAACGATCCACCTCTAGACTCAAGGCATCGCTCCACGCTACAAACTTAGAGAAAGGATATTCCTTCAAACTCCATCGCCACTCTCCACTTCTAAGAAAAACTAAAGTGTTAACATTGGTACATCCATCCCTGGATTGATATAGAGACACCTTCGGCGAACAAACGAAAAATCTCCACTATATATACTTATATCTTCTGATGTAGGCTTCTCTTCTGTGCCCTCTTTGATGGCCCAAGTTTCAGAAATCGAAGCAGTTGTAATAGGCTTATGAAGGTATACAAAAGATGTAACTATTTCTAGATTTTTTCTTTCTACTTGTTTTGAAATGGGATGTTGTGCTATAGTGTGATGTGCCAGAAAAACTGTAATTATTTTATTTACTAAAGTAAAAATAAAGATTGGATTTTATTATTATTAATATTTTAATTTATGTATTAAATTTGGTTAATTATGAATGAAAATAAATATGGAGAGTTAACAAATTTTGTAATTCTCTTTCATATCAAGAAGTTGGGAATAGGTAGTTACCTAACTCTAACTACTTCTCTGATTATGAATTCTCCAAGAAGGGATCAAGAGGGTAATGTGAAAGTACAGGAGAGAAATGAAAAGGAGAAGCTAAGTCTCGCGGTGACTAGATAGCTGTGGATGCTATGACTAATAAGTCTTGCAATAAGGCATCTGCCATGCCCCCAATTCTTTTTTCACGAATTACCCAATGTGCGGCATCGGCCAAACACTTAACCTTTTCATTTGTTAAAATGTTTCATGAGCTACGTCTAACTTTCACTTTATTAAGCATATTAAGCATTTAATGTGCGGAATAACATTAAAGAAACATTCACCAGCAGAAGACACTTTAAGATATGCAAGTACGATTTCTATTATAAAATGTGTTTTACATTCACCGGGAGGAAAATCTCAATCAACGCTTTACAAATTTTCCACCATTTAGTTGTCATCCAGCTCAGCCTCCGACTGCTGCACCATTTAGCCTCATCGGAACGCCCTGCATTCACACGTTGGTTGTTGCCTACGTTTCCTCTACCCGCACCCTCTGTGCGGCTTCACTGTTTTAGCCTTCTGTCGTGTCAACCTTTGTTCAGCGGGCACTCACTCCATGAGTTGTCCCAACCGCACCTCTGCATTATTCTTCAACCGGCGGGCGCACTTGGGCTGCCCTATCGCAATCCACACACGGTTCCACACCTGGCAGGCGCGCACACCTTGTGACGCCCTACCCGTGGTCGTTCCACTGAAACCTGCATTTTGATTTACCGCCCGTCATCCGGGCACATATTGCCTCCAAGGTAACACCATCGCAAAGCTTGCCTTATGAGATGCTCACACTTCGCTTGTTCATTCCACGCTCTATCTCCACCGATATATACAAGTGCTAACCCGTTCTGGTGGGGCTTTGGCCATGAGACAAGTCGACCCACCGTCCATGTTTTTCACCGTCGGCTTGGTGTAGGGGCGCCTGCACCCAGGACCGCCCGCCCACCTATAAACAGGCAGTTCAATACTTAGTCATATTTCTGTTTCGACTTCATGTTTGCCTCTCTCCAGCTTGTCACCTTCATCAGGTGAGCGCCCGCTCGCCATCGCCCAACGAGTCGCCTGTCGCTCACCTTTCATTTCCTTCGGTTAAACACAACCATGCCACCTGAACGCCGTAATAACCCATGGGCATTACATTCTCCCCCACCTAAGGTCATTTCTATCCTCGGGAATCCGTTTATCCTCCGTAGCTTCCTGCCGTACTTCACAATCTTTCGCTTCCATCTCCAAAGTGAATCCTTCGTTTCATATCTATCTTCCTCTGGTGCATCGTTCCATCTAACAAGAAATTTTGGTCTTATGTGACTCCTAATTCCTGTTGTTCGAAGATTCAAAATCTTGTCCAACACAAGGTTTGGTCTACCAACAATCATGGTTGGTCCCCTTGGTGGTTCCACTCTGTCTGGATGTTCTACATCAAGTCAACATTTCTTCAAATGACTGATATGGAAAACAGGATGTTTCATATGCATGTGGCGTGGAAGCTCCAACTCACAGGCAACCTCCCCCAGTCGCCTCTTAACCTAGAATGGCCCCTCATACTTTCTCATCAATGATCTCACAGTCCCTTTAGGTGGTTGAAACTGATCCCTGGTAATCCTGAGGAAAACCATATCTCCCACATTGAAGTGTGCATCCCACCTATCCTTATTTGCCCATTTATTCATTCTCCTTGCAGCTTCATGCAAGCGCACCCATGCTAACTCCAAAGTCTCATCCCAAGCCTTCATGAAATTCTTCGCATGAGGACTCCTCAAAAAACCTCCCGTCACTACGATATGTGGAGCGACTGACATCCGTCCATTCACCAACTCAAATGGACTATTCCCTATCACAGAAATATTCTGTATGTTGTAGCTGAACTAAGCGATATCCAAGAGTTCAGGACAATTTTTTTGATCAACTGTCACATAATGTCTCAAGTAGTGCTCCAGTAGTGCATTGATCATCTCGATCTGTCCATCTGTCTACAGATGGTAACTCGAACTGGTCAACAAATCTGTTCCGACTAGCTTGAACAATGTGGTCCAAAATCTACCTTTAAATCGCGGATCTCAGTCTAACACAATTCTCAACGGCATTCACCAATACTTCACTATGTTCTTAAATAACAACTCTGTAGTCTTCTCGGCTCCACAAGGTATCTTTGTTGGAACAAAGACAACATACTTGGAAAAATGATCGACCATGACCATGATCCCATTATACCCCTGTACTTGCGGCAACTGAGTGATGAAGTCCATCTGGACACTCATCCATGGTCTCTTAGGAAACGGTAAAGGCTACAATAGACCTCCTTGCCTCTGAGTATCCAATTTTTCCTGCTAACAAATGATGCACGTATGTACATACTCCTCCACATCCTCTCTCATCATTTCCCAAAATAACCCTCTCTCCAATAATGCCAAGGAACGACGTTGCCTTGGGTGGCTAGCCCATGGAGAATCGTGGCATTCCTTCAAAAGGTGCCTCCTAAGCCTAGATGACTTTGGAACATAGAGTCAGTTTCCAAAGAGCAAGAATCCATCTCAGAGAAAAAACTTCCGTGTATTCCCCTCCTTTATCTGCTTCACTATATTATGTGCCTAAGTATTAGTCTCAATGCTTTCCTTAATCTTATTCTACATCTCTTCTATAATCTGTACTCGACTCCTACTTCGTGTTGCTCAGTATTCCTCCTCCTCCAATGCTACTAGTTGTCCCTTCCTGCTAAGGGCATCCACCACCTTATTGAGTCTACCAGGTTGGTACTCAATAGTCATGTCGACCTCTGCCAAGAAGTCCTACCAGCGAGCCTGCTTCGCTGACAACTTTGGTTGTGATGCAAAATAACTTGCTACAACATTGTCAATCTTGACAACAAAAGGTTTCCCAATCAAGTAATGCATCCATACCTATAAACAGTGGATGATCGTAGTCATCTCCTTCTCATTGACCGGATAACTCCATTCTCTATCCTGCAACTTCTGACTCTCATATGCCACCAGATGTCCATCCTGCATAAGAACCCCTCTTATGGAAAAATCTGAAGCATCTATCTGTACCTCAAACAGTCTCTCGAAGTCCAGCAACTTCAGTATCGATGCTAAAACCATCCTCTTCTTCAAATCATCAAATGTCATCTGACATTTATTCGTCCAACTCCATCGCTTGTCCTTCTTGAGAAGGTCTGTCAGTGATGATGTTACTTTGGAATACCCCTCTACAAACTTCTGTTGGTAGTTGGTCATGCCCAAAAACACCCTCATATCATTGTCATTCTTCGGTTCAACCCAATCCTCAATCGCTTTCACCCTATTCAGCTCCATCGGTATGTACCCTTCACCCACAATGTGTCCAAGGAAATGGAATCTCGGTCTCGGAAAACACACACTTTGACTTCTTCAAGTATAGCTGACTCTTCTTCAGCACCTCAAACACCAATGCCAAGTGCTTCTTATTATCCTCCATGTTATCACTGTACAGCATGATGTCATCCAAGTACACTACTACAAACGAATCCAAGTATGGACGCAGTACATCATTCATCAAAGTGAAAAACGTAGCAGGAGCATTACACAACCCGAATGGGATAATAAGGAATTCAAAGCTTCCATACCTTGTCACTATCGCGGTCTTCCTCTCATCTCCTTCTGCTACCCGCACCTGATAATACCCGTGCCTCAAATCTAGCTTGGAAAACACTCAGGCTTTCGCAAACTTATTGAAGCAATCTGCAACTAATGGCAAAGGATACTTGTTCTTTATCATCTGCTTGTTGAGAGCATGATAATCACAGCACATATATAGCTCATTCGTATCTTTCTTCCATTGGAACAATACTGGAGCTCCATAGGTGGACCTTGAAGACCGAATGAAACCTGCATCAGTTAACTCCTTCAATTGTCGTTTCAACGCCTCCAACTCAGGTCCTGACAACTGATAAGGAGCTTTAGCCAGAGGTTTCTTCCCTGGCTCAAGCTCGATGCTATGGTCCACCATAAGCCTTGGTGGAAGTTTCTTTGGTAGCTCATTGGGCATCAAATCTGCATACTTGACCAACACCTCAGAAATATCAGCTAGAACAGGCGTTCCCACTCCATCATCGCTATCGACTTCCATGATAACAGCTGCATATGTCTCCACGTCTGACTCCCTCATAGCCTTCTCCAATCTCAGTGTAGAAACATGTTGCACCTTGACTTCCTTTTCTTATGAGTAGGCAAAGTCCAAGTTTATGATTCTCCAATCAGCACAACGTCATCGCAGAAGGGGACAATAACTGCTCTATTGCCCTTCAAGAAATCTTGCCCCAGTATCATGTCAAAATCATTCATTTCCATCACCGTGAAGTCCAACCAACCTTGCTAGTATTTAATTTGCATTGGCAGTTCATGTGCCAAACCCACCACTCTAGCTCTTGAGTTCATTGCCTTGACTTCCACATTTGATGGGAAAATCTTCAGTCCAACTTCTTTTGCTAGCCGTGTCACCATGAAGTTATGTGTGACCCCCTGTGTCCACGAGTGCTTGAATGGTCTTGCCATGAACCACCAAGTCTACGAAACCCAGATTATGAATCCATGATTTCATCTCCATAACTTTAGACTGCATACATACCTAGTCTCTACAATTCGCTCTGATACCACTTGTCACACCCCCATTTCTTTTTTCATGAATTTCCCAACGTGTGGCATCGACCAAAAACTTAACCTTTTCATTTGTTAAAATGTTTCCTGAACTACACCTAACTCTCACTTCATTAACCATATTAAACATTTAATGTGCGGAATAACATCAAATTAACATTCACCAGTAGAAGACACTTTAATATATGCAAGTGAGATTTATATCATAAAATTATTTTTACATTCACCGGGAGGAAAATCTCAACCAATGCTTTACAAATTTTCCACCATTCAGCTGTCGTGCAACTCAACCTCCGGCCGCTATACCGCTCAACCTCACTTTAACACCCTTCGTTCACACCTTGGTTGCTTCCTACGTTTCCTCTGCCCACGCCCTCCGTGCGGCTTCACCGTTTCAGCCTTCTATCGTGTCAACCTTTGTTCAGCAGGTGCTCTCTCCACAAGTCACCCCAACTACACCTTTGCATGATTGTTCAACCGGGGGGTGCCCTTTGGCTTCCCTATCACAATCCACACACGGTTCCACACCTGGTAGGCATGCACACCTCGTGTTGCCCTACTCGAGGTCATTCCATCGAAACTTGCATTATGATTTACTGCCTGTCGTGTGGGCGCATCTCGCCTCCAAAGTAACCGCACCGCAGAGCTTTCCTTATGAGATGCTTGCAATTCACTTGTTCATTCCATGCTCTATCTCCATCAATATATACAAGTGTTAACCCATTCCGGTGGGGACTTTAGCCATGGGCCAAGCTGACCCACCGTCCATGTTTTTCACCATCGGATCGAGGTAGGAGCACCTGCACCCGGGACAGCCCACCCACTTATAAACATGTGGTTCAACACTTAGTCATATTTCTGTTTCAACTTCACGTTTTCCTCTCGCCCGCTCATTACCTTCGTCGAGCGCACGCCCGCTCATCGAGTCGCCTCCCAGCTCACTGTCACCCAATGAGTCGCCCTTCACTCGCCTTTCATTTCCTTTGGTTAAACGCACCCAATGGGCATGCCCATGCCACCTGAACATCGCAATAACCCATGGGCATTACAACGTCTGTCTTGTGAGAAAGAGCTCGAGGGAGGCTTGGACCTGAAGGCAAGTCTCATGGTTGCGAGGATAAATATGTAAGATGAAGTGGTGACTGAGACTTGGACCTAAAAGCAAGTCTCATAATTACGAGGATAAATATGTAATATGAAGTGGTGACTTCGAAAGTATAAATATGTAATATGAAGTGGTGACCTCGAAAGTTAACTGACGTAAATCTGTATCCATGTAATTACTGGATGCATTGTGTTTAATTTAAACTATAAATTGTACATATAGTAACTCTTAAAATTAGTTCCCCGGATGCGGGTGTAACGTCTACATTTAAGTTGTCTGAGCTGCCCACGCGCCGAGGACATGCCTCCACGCTACGGACAGGTGGATGACATGGGCTCCGGGCTGGTTATGGCCCAAAAGGACGCTGGGAGTCTTTATGGTAATTCATTGCGTTGGGTTTTCCAATGTTCAGTCATCCGTTATCGAGTCATGGAGAACACAAGTCCCATTATGTATCTGTATCTCGGCTCTGGTTTTGGTTATTCGGAGGTTCAGTTTTTAGTGGAGGAGAGAGGCTCGGAGGGCAGTGTTACCACCCTCGAGTTCCTCCCATGTCCGACTCGCCTGGTCCTGTTGAATTTGGTTTCTGCTGTTGGGTGGTCTCGCCTGTTTTCTGCTGTTGGTTGGTCCAACCTGGTTCAGGGGAATTTGTTGTTTGCTGTGGGGTGTTGTTGTTGGCCGTTTGTGGGGTGGTTCTTCCTGGTTCAGTGGATACTGTATTTGGAAGCTAGATATTCCAACTGGGTTCAGGGGAATTCGTTGTTTGCGGTTGGGTGTTGTCGCTTGTCGTTCGTGGGGCGGTTCCGCCTGGTTCAGTGGTCTCTGTCTTTAAAAGCTGGGTACTTCAATCGGGTTCAGGGGAATTTGTTATTTGCTGTTGGGTGTTGTCACTTGTCATTCGTGGGGTGGTTCCACCTGGTTCATCCGAGGCAGGGACATTGGTTTAAGCCCCGTGAAGTTCTTCCGGGTAACGGAAGGCTCAAGGCCGTCAACCCACGCCCTGTTTTTTCCATGGCGCCATGAGCTAGCTATCGAAGGCCATGAAGGGGTGGTCATTAGAGGAGCCAGAGTGGCACTAGCGGTAGTAACCATTCCAGCTCGCGGAGAATTTCGCCTCTGGCTTGTGCCTCACCTCCCTTGGGGAACTCGGAGAATTCGGCAGAAGATGCTTGCAACGCACTGCAGACTGCGACTCTCTACTACAGACGCAAGAAGAATAAACCAGTGGTCAAGGCGATGATAACAGTCATTTTTGAAGAAGAGGATGAGGGAGATGGAAGCTCGGAAGAGGATAAGGAAGAAAGAACTCCCCCATCCACGGATAATTCCTCCAAGAGTAAGGATAGCTCCTACAGTCCGGGAAATCAAAGTAAGATGGACGAGGATAGCACTGTTGGCTATTCTGCTGAGCAGAAGGAAGCTCTCCAAGAGATCAGAGGCCTCAAAGGGAAAGAACCCCTGAACTCTTTTGGGGATCCTTCAGAGGTTCAAAAAGACAGCCATCCCTGCAAGTTATCTTCTCCGCAAAGTATGACGAATAGAGCAGCGTCTGAGGATACGTTTGATTACACCCTGTATCTGAAGCTTCCGCCTGGCATTGAGAGCATTGAAGATATTCCGGTTGGTATGGAGGTTACGTGGGAGCGGGACCCTTTTCGTGCTGCTGAAGACCGCCAGAAACGTGCGCAGGAGCGAGAGGCTGAGGCGCAGAAGAAGCTGGGAATTTGATGACCGAAGTGTTCTGGGTAAGCCTGCCCTCAGGCGTTCAGAGTGTCTTTCTTTTGGTCTCTTTTGTGTAAGGTGGTATGCAGCAATTATCAATGCTGTTAGGTGTCCTGTTTGGTTTTTAAGGTCTCAGTCCTGCGGATCGAGTCAACTTCTAGTTTCATACTTTGTAATGTCGAGTCTATCTATCAGTGTCGAGACATGATGTCGTACAAGCATTCTCTCCTGTTATGTTTGGTTATGCTAGCCTGCACCTACAGTCCTTCCAGGTTGGTGAAGAAAGTTTTTGTCAGAGAGCTGCACTCTCGCTCTCAGAGGTGTTCACCTCTTGTAAATAATCTTTTTGTTTTTTAATATATTTAGTTAGCCTTTGCCAAGCAAAAAAAAAAACTCTTAAAATTAGTTAACTAGATGGCTTGAGGTCACTAATCTGAACTATGATAATATAGAAATGCACAAGTAAAAAATGATAATATAGTAATGCACAAGTAAAATAACATGGATAAACCCTAAGTATAAAAGAAGAAAAACCTTAGAGATTTTAACATACAAAAACACAGTATTGTGAAATTAACAGAAAGAGAAATAAACTATAAATTGTACATATAGTAACTCTTAAAATTAGTTAACTAGATGGCCTGAGGTCACTAATCTGAACTATGATAATATAGAAATGCACAAGTAAAAAACGATAATATAGTAATGCACAAGTAAAATAACATGGATAAACCCTATGTATAAAACAAGAAAAACCTTAGAGATTTTAACATACAAAAACACAGTATTGTGAAATTAACAGAAAGAGAAATCTTTCACTATATATACAAAACTACAATTTTTACAAAAGAAAAATAAACTGATTTGCCGGAGTAAAAATGTCATTTATCGAAATTAATATTTTGACAAAAGGAAAACATTATAACTAGATACAGATAGCTATCACAGTAAAGAAGATGACATTTCTGGAAAATAAATATATTAACAAAAGACTACATTATAACCAGATACATAAAGCTATTATAGTAAAGGTGTCATTTCTAGAAATAAATACGTTGACAAAAGAAAACAAGTAAGAGGTGAGAATTATAGCCATAATATTACAAATATACTCAGCTAAAAACCAAACGACCAACTCGAAAATTATATTTACCCATATTATCAGTCCACGATGGGTCACCTGCGACTGAATAGGGAATAGGGCAATGTTTTCCATAAATTAACCATAACCTCGGAGGAGCAGAATCTCCGAACCGAGATTACCCCGTTAAGGGGATATCACAGATTTTAACATTACATACAATGTTAAATTTTAATGGGTGGTCTCCATTGAAAACTGGATATATGCCAATGGTTTGATTGTACACCACATGCTTTACTTTGAAGAAGTGGCTTCAATGCATGTCATAGTTTTGTTTCAGAGATGTTGCAGCCCTTCTTAAAAGTACCTGCCAACCCTGTGAGGAAAAGGATAACATATTTTCACACAACCGAAGTGAATATAATTGTAGAAGAATTCGAGATAATCACAGTGCATAATGGTCTCTCTTTTATAATATCCTTACAGGAATTATTAGGCATTTGACATGAAATATCTTTGTCAACGTGATCCATCCCCTCAATTTATTCTCTAAATTTACTTTAGCTTCCTCACTCATGATTCTTGATATTGCATCTTTGTACTTTTGTAAAACCACTCTGAGAAGGTTGGTGCTTAATGTCTTGCGAATCTCCTTTTATTGACTTTGACAGAAGATCTCTAAACATTTTGTAATCAACAAAATAGTTGTTACATCACTCGATTCTTCGAGCATGTTATCAAAATTTGATTTGGTTATTAACTTGAAGATCTCGGCAAGAAGTCCTATGACTACTTCCTGATGGTCACCTTCATTATTTATTGCAAACCCCAGAACCTGCAAAAATATTATAAGAAATAAATTAAGCGATTGTATGAATTTGTTTTCAAATTAAACTGCAGTAGAAGTAATTTTAAAATGAAATATTACGGTTACCAGATCTGGTGACATAGCCATCACCACAACCTAAACGATAGG
>APFE031186902.1:12069-23585 GCA_000404065.3 Pinus taeda
AGACTAACCAAAAAGTTCAATCAACAATAGTTAAGGTACAATTAGATATAGAAGATGAAATCTATGAACAAACTGCACCAACATGTAAAAGGAAAACTAGTTTTTAATTGATCTAAGTGTTCCAATCCCAGCTGAGATTTTGACCAACATGTAGTAGTGGTTGTAATTAAAGGAGAGTTATTAGTGTTCATGAATTTTACAATTGAGATTAAGGGTGTTGTTAAAAAGTATTATGTATTGTTAATTGATCTAGTCAAGTAGTGATTTATCTCTCCAAGTCATCCTTAAAATGGTATTTTTAGACATTGTTAGTCTTGATAATTTTATAAATTATTGATATCTTTAGAAAAGTTTAATTTAGACAATTTTGGAAAATTCCTAAACTATTGTAGAATCTATCTATTGGGTTTCCAATTAGTTTTCACTCCTATCTTTGCTCGTGAGTTTTATCATTTCCATACCTCTAACAACATGAAATGGATAAATACTATAGTAATTTGAGGGCGAGCCCACTAGAATTATTTTAAATATAACATGCCCCCTTGAATTTCTAAGGCCATCTCTAATACTATAATTTGCATCATCATTCCAACGATCAAAAATATATGCACGATGAAGTAATGGAGTGGCAATAAACATACAGAAGTCAATGTTGGACCAATTTTCTAGATAGTTAACTTATGTCATCATTAATTCTACTTCTGAACATTTTTTGGGACTTAAGTTGAGGGAACACAAGAGAACCACAATTATGAATACTATCTTGCTTACACATGAATACAACCGATCAAAAATAGAATGTCAAATTAGATACAAATGGAAACAAAACAAAACTTTGGAGTAAGATAGGGAATTGTAAAGACTTATTATACATACTAATAAGCAAAAATCCCATGGAAAAATGCCATAGGGGACACTGTAGATAATGAAAATTGTTAAGAAAAAAGTAAGGGAGGTTGTCAAAAAGAGACAAACCGAAAGGAAGATTGAGAGGTGTTAGGAGGAAAAATGAAATTGAACTATAACATATAACACAACTTCAAACTACCAATACTACTTTACTTAGAGTGTCACATTTTCCCTTAAAAATAAAAATGAATATGCTTAAAACTCCTACTATCACATTCAATGTGGTCTTACAAGATACTTAAGACTCATCAAACTTAAATTCAAAATCTCTTATGTATCTCTCTTTCATAAAAAAAGGCACCAAAATTATAAGTCCATCAATTTTCAAGAATGGAACAATTGGAATTTGGTAACTAACTTTAACTAAAATAAAATATAACAAAAACAAAAGAGAATAGTCATCTTGGTTCGTTAGTCATGTTGGTTCATTAGTCTTGTTAGTCTTTCCACAAGATACTATATCATTCACTTCATCGTTAAAGTCGATTGACTCTTTATTATTTTTTTCAGATTTCACAATTTTAAACAAAGTTTCAGGAAAGTGTTGAATATTTCCATCATGTAAATTCAAATTTTTTTCTAAGTTCTGGAAATCTTAATTCTTATTTTCTTTTTCAATTAGGCAAGGGAGTCTTGATAAAACATAATTCCCTTGGTGGAGGTAGATTTATTTTTAGTATTTTTTAGTTCCTAATAAATCATTTTAAAATAAAAAAGGCTAATTTTGAGAGAGGTCTTTTTGTCAATCAATTCTCTGACACTGTTATGCTTGACACTATGATTTTCCTACTTAGCAATGCTAAAACTAACGGGTTTCCAAGTCACTTACGTAAGTGAGGGGGTGGGAGGGGAGCCAGGGGGGATGAATAAATATGTGGAGGAAGGAAAAAGGGTGTGAAAGAAGTCCTCCTATGCACAAGGATAATTGAATATGCAAAATTGTGGCATGGACAAAAAGGAATAATTTGATTGTTGAGTTCTCTACACAATGATGCCATAATTGTCAAGGTTGCAATTAATGGTGGGGTGGTGGGTTGGGGCTACAAAAAATATCCACATGAACATTTTTATATATTAATTTAATATGGAACTGCTAATATTTTGACGTGCGGATAAAGGGTGTGTAGGAGGTTAAAGATAAATGATGTGTAGAGAAATTGCATGTGAGGTAAATTGCTAAAGAGAAGGGACTATATTGATTCATGCTTTATTCCTTTACACTTGGCACAATGTATATTCTAAACTTTTAAAATATCTCTACACATTACATGGAAACCAATATATCTTAGTGTTAATTAATTTTTTTCATTAACAGATAGTTAGTTTCATTTACAAATACTTTCAATGTTGTCAAGCGTTTGAGGTTTCCCTTTTCCTGAAGAAGGAACATGAACTTTTCTTGTCTCCCATACTTCTATCGTACACCTACCTCTTTGATTGTGTGAAGTGCAGAAGTGCAAGTGATGGTAAAGTTAAAAATTAATTGAAAATTAGTAGTATAAGGCATATAGGTTCAACTAACTATTAAATTCATTTGAAAAACATTATTTTTTAAAATAGTTAATGCAGAGGTCCAGAAGAATATCTTTGAATGTCCAAAGTGTGGAAGTGCAAGCAATGGTAAGGTTAAAAATTAATTAAAAATTAGTAGTATAAGGAAATATATGTTCAAATAACTAATAGTTCAGTTGAACAACACTACTTTTTTAAATAGTTAATGTGAAGGTGCAGAAGGAGCTTTCATTGTTCTCTTTTTGTACATATGCACAACTAAATCTGTGCACTTGGAGCCACCAAAAATAGTTTTGAGATCTCTACCAAGTAGTTTCACTAGAGCTCTTATGTGGATGAAGGAGAAAGGGTGTGTGAGAAGTGTGGGAGAAAGGGTGTGCAGAGAAATTATGTGTGGGGATGAAAAAATATGCAGAGGAGGGCATAATATTAAAATGTTATGTCTTTTTATCTATCATGGGGGTACGAAAACAAGCGAGAAATTACACTATAGCATTATTAAGGGGGGAGATTCGATAGGGAAAATCTCAAATGAGAAGATTCAAACAAGTTCTTTCTCTACTTATTAATGAAGAAGTGAACTTCTTAAGAATATTTTCTCTCATTAGGATGGAGAATGTCATGCTCACCGTGGGAACTGATCAGGTGTATGGGAAGTGTTGGAAAGGTTTTGCAAAGAAACTATGTGCAGAGGAGTTGGTTAAATATTAGGGACTATATGCAGTCAAGCATTTTTTCTCGACACTGAGCACTGTGTATATTTTAAAATTATAATCAATTACTATCAAATTCAACTAAACAACATTGTTTTTAAATAACTAATGTGAAGGTGTTGAAGAATATTTCAATGTGCTTATTTCGTACCTGCAAATAGACACACTTCCACATTTAAAGCCACCGAGCATAGTTTTGAGAACCAGACATGAAACTACCTGCAAAGAAATTTTGGTAGAGCTCATTTTCACCTCTCTATCGAATAAAATGAGCCCATGTCAACATAGTAGTGTGCACGATTGATCGCCCACCCTTATTTCATAGACTACCATGTTGGATACGTTATCATGAACTAATTTAATTCCTAGATGCAATTTCTTACTTTTCATTGCAAGCACCTTTTTGGAATTATGGCTTATGAGAGCCCAATCCTAATCCCCATTGGGGAAAATGAATTTACAATTTAAGTACCATGATTTTGATAAGTCTTTTACAAAACACATATTATTCTTTGGACCATGGCTCTATATTCAATTCTAATTCCAATTCTCATTACATTGCGTTCAAATTCGTAGTCTGTTTACCAATTTTGAAAAGAATCCTAAGATGTTATACAAAAGCATTAATTGAAAGTATATTTTTTAGAAATTTATTTAAGATTTTATATATTACCTAATGTTTTGTAGATTCCAAATTATACTAAGTGTGAGGAACCTTTTCTAGAAGCATCTAGAGGGGATGGAGTTTCTTTTACTTGCTCTATACAACCATTTTCTTGCACAACACTCCTTTCTGATATGCATTAGAAAGACATTTCATTTAATATCAGATGATAACTATTTAATTGACAAATGTGAAATCACAAATACATGTATTATCTCTACAAGTGTGTTGGTAAGATGTTCAAAATAAGATATCATGAATAGTATATCATGTTTAGTTAGTATCTGATATTTAAGTTAAAAATCTAAAAAGTAACATGACAATTGTAACCACTAGTTTTAGTTATATTGTATGTAGGAGCATTGACTAGGTGTTTATTATGATTTTTTAGCAAACACATTTCCAATGAATTTTTAATTACTTTTCAGGGGAGCTGATTACAAAAGGATTTGTTCTCCAGGTTGTACCGTGGTCATTCTAGTAGCTTCATGATGTGAGGAATTTTATCTACAAACTAATTTTGATCATAGGTGAAAAATGTGTAGCACTATTGTGAGGTAAGTTGTGCATCATTCATTTTGTATGTGAGTACTTATAACATTTATATAATATATGTTACATATCTGTGGCGATTAGGCTCGTTGTTCAATAAGTGGATAAAATGAGTGCTAAAACATTTATACAATATACGTTAGTGTCATGTAGTTGTTAGGAATAAATTGTGTATTGTGCTATGAAATTATAACCTATTTTTCTTTTCTTATTTCTATATATATGATCTAATTCATATCTTCAAAATAGTGAAGATGAACACAAATAGAAAAGATATAATTAAATACAATGATAACTTTTCTCAAAGGTGTGTTTCTATGATTGTCATTTGATTATTATGTCTTACAACTCTCTATGTATTTTGCTATAATTTTTGTACTACAACTAAAAATGACGGTTTTTCAATTTTCAGGAAACATGTAATAGTTAGAGATTCAAATCAAGGAGAACAACTAGAAGAAAAAAGGTACTTTGAATATTTCTAAAAAACATTTGTGCATTTGTATATTAGTTGATTTTCAATTTAATATATGTAATAGGAACTTTGAATCTAAAATTTGTTTAATACTTTACCTATATGCGATATTTGGTTCTGTCTTGATGACCAAATTCTTACTTAGAATTAATTATAATGTCCTTTTATGTAGTAATTTTAGTGTAGTATTTGTGAACAGGAAAAACATATTTGATTTGGAACTGGCTCAAATAAATATACTATCAATGATGTGACAATAGATATGGATGATGTAGTAGAGAAGGAAATGAGCACAATTGTAGAACAAGAGATCACAAGAGACACAACAAAATCTGCAAAAAAT
The DNA here is from genome assembly GCA_000404065.3 of Pinus taeda. Classification (NCBI taxonomy): domain Eukaryota; kingdom Viridiplantae; phylum Streptophyta; class Pinopsida; order Pinales; family Pinaceae; genus Pinus; species Pinus taeda. The sequence goes on from APFE031186902.1 coordinate 17,238, forward strand.
ATAAAGAAATAGAGAGAAAGAGGTAGTTTTGTTTAAGTTTAGCTAATTGTAAAACATATATGTTTTTGATTTTCTTGAATGAATTTCAATTCAATGCTCGTGACTAGGAAAAAATAGATCGAGTCTATGCCATTATTCATGGAATATATCAGTAGCAATATAATAGGAATAGTTTTCCATGGCATTATTCTAGTTACATAATTAACTTTTTTGGAAAAAGAAAATAAGACAAAAAATATTGTTTGTGGATATTTGAAAGAAAAGAAGGCCAAAATGACAATAGCATTTCTTGTTCCAAAATAATTTATCAAACATGATGAGGCAAAATTTATTGCAAACACTAGTGTTTGTATTAGAAAATTTGAAATAATTCCCAAGCACAAATATGATACTAATGACTATGAGAAAAATATTATAAATAAGTTTATCATTGTAGAAAACATTCATCCTATTTCTGGAGAGTATAAACTTTTCCCAAATATCATGATTTCAAATATGTTCCATAGTGAGGATGTGTTTCTAGTTGGCACAATTGGTGCCATTGCAATTTCAGCAACATACACAAGGATGCAATGTGTACTAGAAATCAAAGATGGCAATGCTTATTGTCCATCTCTTATGTGGTTTACAGGTATTTATATACAAATATTGCATATGTGACAGGTTCAGGTGCATGAAAAATGTCTTCCAACATATGTTTTAATTCATAAACAATTGCATTAAGACTTTTTTTGCTCAGATTGCCAAACAATATAGTTTACAAACAAGAAAAAGTTTTTCAAACTTCAAAATCCATGCTCATATGTTCATTGAAAATATAAAATGAGGTGGAAATCCTGAGAAATATTCCTTCATCAGTGAGTGGAGTATGCATGGTAATATATATATAAAAAGAAAAATACAAAAACATTTTATTTCAAGTTCCTAAGTCTCATACTTTTATATCAATTTTGCAATGCTTGCGAGGACTATTGATGGTTACTAGTGCATATACAAATCCCTTTGAGACCATATGTGTGAAATGGGGTAGTATACTTATAACTTCTAGAACTATGGATGAAACTATGTGTTAGGTCCCTAGAGTACTGGTGCAGCCCCTATATTGTTATTTTGTGCTCCATAGAAGCCCACTATTGTTATTATTGTGCCCTTACATTATTATTTCTATTTAGGACCTAAATATATTTTCACCCTTTACACTCCTATATATACCAAGGAGGTTGTGTCATTTGAATCATCGAAGAATTTTTTATTTATGTGATGTACAAGGAGGTTTCCCTCTCGAAGTGGATTATTATCTAGTCATTGATCTATCTTTTCTTATGTTTATGTATTATTTTTTATTTGGATACATAAAATATAGCATGAGTGCTGTTGATCTTAAGTTTTTCTGCTTCAAACAAATCATCATGGAATTTTTCTATTTTTTTCCATGAAGCTTAAGGATGCAATCAGATACTATGTGAAAGCGAAATATTGAATAACGTCTAGCTACAATTGCATACTATGGATCTCTATATTTTCAGAGATATGGTCCAAGGAAGTTTAGGTTTATGCATGATCAAGAATTCAATATCAAACAAATGTTTCAGAGAAAATCATCATAAATTTCTCATTGACCATTAGATTTGAATTTCATAAAAGGTTACTTAAAGTGCATGGAAAGTAGATTCATGGGTGTGTTTTTCAAGATTTAATGTTAAAAAAATGACACATGGCATCTAGTACAAGTTCAATCTACTAAACTAGTCGATAATCAGGCCATCATGGGCGAATTAGCATAGATTTATCTTGAAGAATCCAATATTAGCCTAATTTGTGGGGTTCAAAAGAAGGCATAGAGAGATACCATAGGTTTCAATTACATACCTTGAAAGGAAAAAAATCATACATATACAACATTTTCAAGGTTATCCTTATCAACAAGCTGAAAATGAAGCTCTAAAAGGTGTGTATTTTTCAATTTTCATAGATTTTGTTTGAAAAAATAGTTTGAACTGATTCAAACAGAATAGTGAAGCATTGATACCATTAGTTGGTCCCAAAATTCCTCCAAAACAAAAAAAATTGTACGTCCATTAATCCATTAGGAAGCTCTCCTTTGTCGCATGAAAAAGAGGAAGAAATGGAACATGATATATCAAAAGTGCAAGAACAAGTGAGACAATTGTCACTCTCATAAAGAGAAACCAAAAATGAATTCAGAGCAATGTAATATCCCCATTTTGAATATGTACATTCAAAGTAATAATTTAATAATATTGTTAGTGTCAGTGTCTTCACACTGTCATCAATGATCAAAATCTTCTCTTTTGCATTTCATTGTAGGAGTCTCATTCTGATGAGGTTGCATTTCGTTAGGTCATGGAACCAGTAATGGTAGGGTTTCACTCAGTTTTTCCATCATGGTATGAACTTGATAATCTACTTCCATACTTTTCAGTCTTGATTCATGTTCATTTTTTAGTTCATTCCATCAATTACATAGGGTTTGGTCTCATTAGGTTTTAGGGTCCCACCGTGGTCAAAATTTGATGATTACATGCCAATAATGATCAGCAAGGACATGAGGTGGCCAATAATAACTGTTTATCCTAAGCATCTAATGATTTTTCCAAGCACCTTCCACTCTAAAAAATCAAGTCATTATGAGCACCAATTCACCTGCAAAAGAAAAAGAGAAACAAACACTAAAACCCTAAATTCCTCTCCCACTGAGCTAGGGTTGCCTATGGGATCAGAGATATCTGAGAAGAGGAGGCATAAGGAATATTAGAAGGTATGAGGCCATTTCATATCATCAAACATCAGGTCTTCATCATTTGTCGAGAAGTCATTCCAAGGAACAAGCCATTCACCACACATAAGGGACGATTTTTCTTCAAATGATGTTTTTGAGAAATAGAAGATGAATTTGACAAAAGTGAGAGATTTTTTTGTCCATCATTGACCCAAGAAGAAAAAACTCTTTCAGTTCTTACACTGGTTTCATGGTTTGGGAGAAATGTTGAAAACATCATTTGCCTCAGGAGCGTTGCTGCACCTCTGGAGTGACCTTGGTAAAATCAATTATTCGCCTAGATGGATTGACCAAATAACTTTCTGTATGAGTAAATGGATACATAGACACAAATATATTTCCAATGAGCTATCATGAGCTCAATTTTGAGTTGAGGAATACCTTCAAAAGTTGACTGCAACAACACTTTGCATTTAGGCAGCCTCATTCTACACATTTTGACAAGTCTTGGGAAATCGGACTTTTGACAGGGAAAATGAACTCAAAATTGAAACATTCAAGATGTTTTTGAAAGTAGGCTCAACAAGATTTCCAACAAGCTATCACACACCCAATTTGGACATCAGGAAGGCCTTCAAAGGTGTCCTGTAACATGGCACTAAGCACCTGGCAAGGTTTTCCTTTGTTAATTTGCACTAGCGCTACGCACTTGGCAGGCGCTATGCCCCTGGTATCCAAGCCCCAAAACGCTCCAAAATCACTCAATTTTATTCAAATATCTGAATTTACCTCTTGTCAAGTAAGTAAATCAATCCTTCTTGTCGAAAATGGTTTTGCATCAAGTTTTGGTGATGTTTTCACTCATAAAGTTAAAACCCTAGTTTTGACTCAAAACTGTCCCATAAAATTCACAAACTGTCTCATAAATTTAAAATCTCACTCATTTATTGTTATCCAATCTCATCCATTTGTTGTTCCCTAAAGCCCATTCCCTCATATAAATTCCCTAAACCCCATTCCCTCATATATTTTCCCCAAATCCCATTCCCACATATAAATTTCCCAAACCCTATTCACATCCCTAAAACCTGTCCATACATACATTTCCACACCCCCTCCCCATACACTTTGCCCATTCCATTCCTTCATCCTATTCCATACTATTATCCACAAACCATTCATATATAATCACATTTTTCAAAACCAGGGGAAAACAATGCAAAGAGACAATGAATATGACTATGAGGAAGAGACACTCAATGATAGTTCCATGGAGAGACATAAGCAGCAAAGCAAAGGCAAAGAGAAGATGCATGAGGCTAATATAGATGATGAACAATAAAGAGAACAAACATTTGGAGGATAAGCAAAGCCTAATGGAGCTTGAAATGTTGAAACTAAAGAGGCAAAATAACAAAGAGGACCATGTCAATTTGGCTTCCATTGAGCAAGAGATTGAACATGACCGGTTAACCTGGCTTGAGAGGGTCAACATGCATCTTGAGGGACTGATCAACAAGGAAAATAGGGACAATAGAATTCTCTGGCACATGTCATATCATTATATGACTCGAAAAATAAATTTGCAATATGAGAATCAAGAAGCTTAAGGCTAGGTTGAGGAGGGCCTTAAGGAGCAAGAAAGAGCAAGACAGGTTGAAAATCTTGGCTGAAGCCTCACTAGCCCACTAAATAAACTAATGGTGGTCCCTTGTGCCAAATTTGGGCAAATTTTGATAAATTTTGGTCATTTTGAAATTTTGAAATAGTAAACACAAAAAATTGCCCTAGGTGCGTAGTGCCACGGGCGCTACGCTTTTCACTGGAGGACTTTTTGAAGAAATGGCTTACATATCTGGATTCAGCATGATGAGAACATAAAACCCAAAATATCTCAGTAATTTTGGAGCAAAACATGGTCACGAAAAGGTCAAAAAACTATCAAACAATGACCTCTCTGCCTCTTTTTGGACACACAGAAGCAGCCTTGGGAGATTTCACTTTTGAGGGGGCAAATGACATCCAAATTGAAAAGTCAAGCTGTTCCAGAAACTAGACAGGAAGAAATTTCCAATGAGCTATCTTGGGTTCAATTTTGCTAAGGGGGAGGCCTCCAAACGTGGTTGTGAAGCGGCTCTATGCACCTGGCTAGTGGCGCTACGCATAGAGTCAATTTGCCCAAAAATCCAGTTTTTGCCTAGTTTCTCTGCAAGCTGACTTTCTCTCTCTTCATGGATGAATTTATGTTTGTAATTAATTCTATGGTATATAAATTAGAAATGATCTCAGGGGGTCGATTCATCAGTTTGAGTTGGTTTGGGGGTCAATGAATCAGTTCCATGCTTATAGAGGCAAGTTGTTCCACTGCCTATTTTCCTGTTCCTTGTTTGGAAATGGTTGTAACAGTTCCTTACAAGGGTCTAATCCAACAAGGGTCGAATCCACAAAACAATTTGTGTAGCTTCTTTGTACATTTGATGTCTTTATCTCATTGAATATATCGCAGCCCAGATGGATGGAACTAGATCTGGGGTCTTCAAACCCATTCGATCTTCGCCCGATGTACAAGTCAATCCATGTGAAAAGTTGTTCTGAAGTCGAACATGGAAAGACATTACCTGATTACCAGCCAATAATGTGAGTTGTTAATAGATGCGAGAGGAATCACCGATAATGATAATGACCATCAAGGTACTACAGTACAATTCACATGGTGTGAATATATGATCCGATGTCGAGCACCATGCAAAATCTTTCGGTCGAAGGCCATTGTTGTCAACCTGTCGCGGGAAGTGAGAAACTTGCCATTGAGGCATGCAAACTTCAAAGCGCTGAAAGGGGTGTTTCTAAGTCAACTTCTTGGATAATGAGTTGATGTCGAAAAGAAGTAACCCACCGTAGGAGGGCCTTAATGTATCCCATATCTACGACGAAAAATGATGCAAATGATTTCTGGAGGTGAAAATGATCTAATGACACAAGGTTCAGGAATGGTGGTCATGAAAAATGAAGGTTGAAGGTATTGCAGTGGATGAGGTATTAACTAGATTGTGGTTTCTCAACTAAATGACTTCTCTTGAACATATTGGCAACACTAAGATGGATTGGTAGCGTTAATGCCAATAGATGGATGGTGTGGAAGACCAATGGTGAGATGACTGGTGAATGGAACAACCCAACTCGACTCAGTCATGGTGATGGAGTGAAAGTGTCATGTTCAAGAGCGACCTGCTACCATAAAGTTTTCAAGCTTTCTTCCCTTTTTCCCCAGTCATTGCTGACCAGTACCTCTTTATTTTTATCAAGATTAAGGAGGATAGCATATTCTTGTTCTATAATTTTCCCTTCGGGCAAACCTGTCGCTATGTTTTAACGAGTCTAGCGACAGTGAAACTAGGTCTTGTCTAGAATGGACAAGTTTGTCGCTATTGTTTTAATGAGTTTCATGACAAGGATAACTCAATCTTTTTCATGTTTAGAGAGTTTGAAAAAGGAAAAAAAGAAAACTCTGTCTCGTCTAGAATGGAAGAGTTTTTTGCTATTTTTTTAACAAGTTTAATGACAAGGATAACTCAGTCCTTTTCATGTTTAGAGAGTTTGAAAAGGGA
>APFE031186906.1:613-15133 GCA_000404065.3 Pinus taeda
TACGAATTCTAAATCACAAGAAAAATAAAAATGCGAGAGCATAACACATAAAACACATATACACAGAGATTTCCCACTGGGTCTCAAAACCAAGACTACCAGCTTGATTTTTCATTATATTCCTTTCAATGTTACAATACATATTTATACATGCCGAAGCATCCAATACCATGGACCGAAAACCATCGCGTCCAAAAAACCATGGACCGAAAACCATCGCGTCCAAAAAACATGTGCGAAAATCATGCACAAAACCATAGGTGGGTCCGCCCAACCTAACATAGGGTCCAAAACCAAAATTTTTCGGGGCGTTGCCCCGGACCCCATAAAGTGGGGTTACTGGTACCCCTCAAACCCCCTGTTAACTATGTGGAAAGAATATAACGCAACCCAACACGAGATTCTTATTAAAATGCTCCCATTCTTTTTCTAAATCAATAATTGGGGCTTTTGCCAACTAAGTGGAGGTAGAGTGAATTTCAGCCTATTTCTTTGCTGAGGTTTGCTTGACTACTTTCTCTGTAGTCTCGGCTATGTCCCTTTTGGAAATTTTTTTTTTATTGCTCCAATTTTGAGACTGCTTCTTTTAGTGCTCTAACTCAAAAGTAGACCTCTCTTGGGACTCTACTTCGAAATCTTCTTTGGAATTTTCTCTTAAGCTTTCCTCTAAGCTTACACTGGGAGTTGGCTCCCTTATTGGTTCAATCTATAGCAGGTCCAATGGGATCTTTAATAATCTCCTCTCCCTATATTCATGGAAGGCTTTAAGATCATTTGGGGAAAAAAGTAGTGATGCCATATGCGTCACTTCTGAAAATGTTTCTTTTTGTAGGAAGAGGTCATCGAAGGCATCTTCCTCATGGGTGAATAGTTTCACTTTCACCATAGTAGTGAAGTCTTTGGCAGTGCCATTTGGGTCATACTTTCTTCTTGGGAATGTAGTTAATTTAAGATATTTCATAATCTTTGCTTCTTTGCATGAATGTCCAAAATCGTGTAGTGCAAATGCACCACACTGCAATGGAAATGTAGGCCAAATGGCCTTTTTCTGTTTCTTCAATCCTTTTCTCAACTCACCTTTCCCTGTTGTTTGGTAGGCTATCTCCCTGGCCATTAAATTGTCAGGGACATAGTATGGGAGGACATGCGGTGAAGCAAGGCTCCCAAATACTCTGATATATGTAGATGTCTCCTCCCTAAACCATCTGGCTATAGGTAGGATATCTACTTCAGCTTCTCTAGAAAACCTAGGGGCATTTCTGTTGTAGACTTGTTTATGGATAGGTAGCATAACTCCTTGACAAATTTTGTAAAAATGGGGGTGAAAATGAGACTCCCACATACTCTTATGATATATATAGATAGGAAGTGGGCCTTTCAAAGTCCACTTCCATCTCATGATAGGAAATTTGGAGCCAAAATAGATTGCATCAAGTACATACGCACTCGTGAAAAATGGAGGGTAACCCTTGAAGAGGGACTCCTCTTTCTCTATACTCCATAATAGCTTTCGCCAAATTGTCAGATAAAATTTGGGCCCAATTCCTTATTGTTGCATTTACAGTTGCATCTATTAATGGCAGGCATTATGGGGAAAATTTGGTGCTATCGATCTTGCCGAACAATCTACATAGCATGGCTGCTACAAAACTATGGGGGGGGAGATAGATATTGTAGAATACATACCCGTCTTATCCTTTTCTATCCTGCCTTTGTTTTCTGTCCCGGTCTGGGTGACGTCTGCTAGGTCTTCATTCTCCTTAGCGAATTTTTTGAGGAACTATTTATTGTAGAGATTTTGTGGATCTGGTAGATTGTACATAAGCCGCACGCTGTCTGGTGAAAAAGATCCCATAACCTCCTTCCTGCTATTCTTGAATTCTCTGTCCGAGACGTCCACCTGATCAATCATCCACTTAACCATATTTTTATATGGAATAATCTTTGGTCTTGCAGCTATGCGGTGCAGAAATGAACATGTTGTCTCGAAGAAGGAGGTGTCAGAGGAAACATGACCATCGGTTGTGGCCTTTGTTGCCAAAGGTCTTGGCTTATCTTCTTCTAAAAAATCATACATGGATTCCCACGTTGAGATTCCTCCGTCCCTGTTGCACGTAGTATCAGAGAGTAGAGGGATCATTTATGATTTTTCAGACATGGATGCCTTTCCCCTCTTTACCATTGCTCCCAACAATTGTTGCTATGGATTTTTCCTGAAAATGGAGCAAAGCAGAAGCTATCAGATAGACAAAAGTAAGAATGAAAATAAGAATGAATGATACAGATATCCATGAAAAGATGACAATAAAGGAGTTTTTATTAAGCACAAGTGAGAAGATATTGTATCACGTCAAGCGACTTTTCAAATGTAAATGCCATTAACCGTACTAAATGGCTACTAATGGTTCCTTATCCCTAGCTTTATTTCTCATTAATGTTTTGCATCGTAAGTCGGGAAAGAATTTTTTTTAGGGTTGCGATAATTTAACTGCGAAAATGCTGATTTTACGATTGCAATGCAATATCACAAATCACATTATCGCATTTCATGTGTGCACTTTCTTTAAAATTCATTTGGTTTCTACAAGATTCCAAATGCGGGACATTCTTTATTTTTTTCAAAGCACATCTTGTTCTATAGGATTTTCTTTATAAAGCCTTTTTTAATTGCGTGGTGGACTTAAGTGTTTTTATAACATAGTTGGCAATCGAGTCCGGGCTTCTATCATGTTTCGCAATATCGCATGGTTGGTAAGGTTTTGGGCCTTTCTTAAGTGTTTACAATGCAATGCAATAAGGGCGACCATGTCATCTAAATATCGTATATCGCATGGTTAAAAATACTTTGTGAGGGTGCACCCTTTGTAAGTAGCGATATGCGATCCGGGCCTTATTTTAATAAGAAATGCCTTCGGACTTAGTTTCAATGAAAAAGATTAATAGTTTCGAGGTTAAGTGCAGTAATCCCTTTTGATCACTTTTCACGAGTTTTGTTTAGTAACAAGGCTTTTGACATGCTTGATAGTGCGATATGCGAAAAGGCGAGTATTTTCTAGCTTTATAAAGAGTTTTATCTTGATATCTTGTTTTATTCCAAAAATTAACAGGAAAATGCCTAAATGCTAAATTTATTTATTTTGGAAGGATTTTTTAAGGGTTTGCATTTATTAACATAATATTTGCTATAATGTTAACAAATGGGGGGGGTTTTAAATAACAAAACAATTGGTGATTCGTTGGAAGAACTAGTTATCTTTGATATTTTTTTGAAATTTGTAAAAACTTCCAAAATAAAGATAGTTTAGAAAATAAAAATACATGAAATATAAGATAAGTAACATTACTCTGAATAAAAAAAACAAAATCTATGTAACTATCATCCTTTTCATCATCCTCTTCAATATGATAGTTCTTTGTCTATATAAGTCATTACTTGGTTTTAAAGATAAAAATAAGGGACTCTCACAAATCATCTTTTAGGTGTACTCAGTTGTCATAGGGAGAGCCTCTGCTGCCAATAGGCATCAATAGCCTCTACAAGGTTACCTTTTAACCAACAATGATTCAGTATCGCATCTAGATAAGAATGCAATTTTTAAAGATAAGTTCATATTTATATACTTGTTATTCTTTTCATTCTTTTCTAAACAATTCTCTTTTCTTTAAAATTTTCATTTTACTCCTTAAAGGCCATTGTCTTGGTTTGGTGACCAAAATTGACAATGCCATTCATTGGTTGTAACTTAATTAAACAAGCTGGCTCTTGATGAGACTCCTTGTCTTTTGATTGATACAATTTCGAGTCATTACCTTGTTTTGATATGCAGTGTTGGTAATGTCAGTTAGTTATTTCCCTATGATCATGGTAAGTCGGCTATTGATGAGACCTCTTATCCTTTAAGTTTAAGCGTACTTTATAATTACACTCTAAAAAATGAAAGCTTACTAAATGGGGAGAATCATTGAATCCGTAAGAGTTTTTGGATGACAATTGTAGAGTTTAAAGATGCTTTTCTGTAGAGAGGCTTTTCTTTGTTACAGATACATTTCTTGCCTGATGGTAGAGCAAAGGTTTCTTTATAAAGTCAAGGTTTAGCAAAGGAAAAATAATTTAGGCAGAGAACAAGCAATTTCAAAGTAATAGAACTTAACCCATGTTTCAATTGCGAAAATCATCTTCTTAACAATCCCTACTTATACAAGTGAAAAGTCAAAATATAAAAGAGACTATTATTTGTAAAGCCAAAAGTAAATGCTACTCAACTTTTATTTTTTCTAAAAAGTAAAAGAAATAATATATAAGGAATAGAAGAGGTTATCTTCTATGAAAAATATTTATTTAGGATTTTCCCATTAACAGGTAGAGATTCTCTCTTGCTTGATAAATCTTGCAATAAAAAGGTTGATGGGCCTATTTGTTCCACAATCTAAAATGGGCCAGCCCCCATTCATTGGAACTTGGTATGCTTACCTTTTTCCTCGTGTGCTTTATCCCATTTCAATACCAGGCCTCTGCACTAAAAGGATTTTGAACTTACAGAATTTGCATCAAAGGAAGCTTTGACTAACTATTGATGATGTGCATGTGTAATTTTGGCCTTTTCCCTTTCTTCTTCGAGCTTAAGGATTTGTAATTTTCTTGCTTGCATAGAAGAGGAAGGGGTTTCTTCAATAAATTGAACTAGGGCTAGAGAGGGAATAGCTAAATTTGTAGGGAGGGAAACTTCTTTCCCGTAGACAAAATTAAAAGGAGAAGTGCCTATTGAGGCCTTATGTGTTATTCGATCTTCCCATATAGCAAATATTAAAGATTTATGCCAGTTTTTCTGACTTTAATCAATGGTTCATTTAATAATTCTTATGAGATTTTTGTTTGTAGATTCGGCTAAGTCATTTCCTTGAGGATAATAGTTAGTAAAGTATTTGACTTTAAAACCTCTTTTAAGAGAAAATTCTCTCATAACATTGCCTAAAAAATAAGCTGCATTATCAAAATTAAGGGCAGATGACTGACCAAATCTCGTAATAATAAACTGAACAATGAATTCAATGATGTTTTCAGAATTGGCTACCTTAATTGGAATGGATTCTACCCATTTTGTGAAGTAATTAGTTACTGTAAGGACATATCTATGCTGCTTAGAGGAGTGAGGAATGATATCACCTATTATGTCTATTCCTCATTGTTTAAATGGTTGTTCAATGTTGATTGGCTGCAATGGTAATGTGGGTTTCCTCGGTCTCCCATCAACTGTTTGAAAAAATTTACATTTCCTTACATAAATGTGTGTATCCTTAAATAAGGTTGGCCAATAATACCCAACATGTAGGATTTTATGTGCATTTGTGTCCCCTCCAAAATGTCCACCAGCTGGTCCATCATGGAGTTCTTGCAAAACCTTTTGTGCCTCAGATTTTTCAATATATCGAAGCAAAAGAGAATAATAATTTATTCTAAACAACACATTATTGATGATTTGGTACTAAATGGAGAGAATCATTGACTCCTTAAGAGTTTTTGGATGACAATTGTAGAGTTTAAATATGCTTTTCTATAGAGAGGCTTTGCTTTATTACAAATATTTTTCTTGACTGATGGTAGAGCAAATGCTTTAGCAAAGGAAAAATAATTTCGGCAGAGAACAAGCAATTTCAGAGTAATAGAACTTAACCCATGTTTCAAATGTGAAAATCATCTTCTTAACAATCCCTACTTATACAAGTGAAAAGTCAAAATATAAAAGAGACTATTATTTGTAAAGCCAAAAGTAAATGCTTCTAAAATTTTATTTTTTCTAAAAAGTAAAAGCAATAATATATAAGGAATAGAAGAGGTTATCTTCTATGAAAAATATTTCCTTAGGATTTGCCCGTTAACAAGTAGAGATTCTCTCTTGCCTGATAAATCTTGCAATAAAAAGGTTGATGGGCCTATTTGTTCCACAATCTGAAACGGGCCAAGCCACATTCATTGCAACTTGGTATGCTTGCCTTTTTCCTCATGTGCTTTATCCCATTTCAATACCAGGTCTCCGAGCTGAAAGGATTTTGAACTTATAGAATTTGCATCAAAGGAAGCTTTGACTCACTGCTGATGATGTGCGTGTGTAATTTTGGCCTTTTCCCTTTCTTCTTCGAGCTTAAGGATTTGTAATTGTCTTGCTTGCATAGAAGAGGAAGGGGTTTCCTCAATAAATTGAACTAGGGCTAGAGAGGGAATAACTACATTTGTAGGGAGGACAACTTCTTTCCCATAGACAAAATTAAAAGGAGAAGTGCCTATTGAGGCCTTATGTGTTATTCGATCTTCCCATAGAGAAAATATTAAAGATTTATGCCAGTTTTTCTGACTTTTATCAATGGTTCATTTAATAATTCTTATGAGATTTTTGTTTATAGATTCAGCTAAGACATTTCTTTGAGGATAATAGTTAGCAGAGTATTTGAGTTTAAAACCTCTTTTAAGATAAAATTCTGTCATAGCATTGCCTAAAAAATAAGCTGCATTATCAAACATAAGGGCAAATGGCTGACCAAATCTCATAATAATAAAATGATCAATGAATTCAATGATGTTTTCATAATTTATTCTAAACAACACATTATTGATGATTTGGTATTGTCTAGATTTTAGCCTCAAAGCCCTTTTTCTTTTGTAACTTAGTTGTGTCATACCCATTTCTTAAATAAAAGATGATATCAGCATATCTGGATTCAGTATCATTAAGGCTTACCTCATATACTTGTATATCATCACCTGAATCTTGTAGCACTAATAAGTTGGATGCTCCTGCTAACATTCTGCAAAATCCTTGACCTTTTACAATTTTAGCTTGTCTGATTTCAATGTCATATTCTTGCAGTGTTGTTACCCAATTTGCGCTATTCTCACATACATCCCTTTGTATTAATAGATTTCTCACTGCTAAGAATGGGACTACTACCTTGGTGTGGGTTTTGAGGAGAAAGGGTTTGAAATGCCTTACTGGTTTGAAAACATCAAAAGCTTGTTTTTCAACATCTAAATAGTTCAATTTAGCCGCTTGTAAATTGGAGCTAAAGAAAGAAATTGGTGCTTTGGTTTTGTCATCATTGACCTGTGTTAATATAGCTACATATGATTTCTTGGAAGCAAAAGTAGATAAAATGAAATGATTATAAAAAATCAGAGTTGCTAAAGAGGGAGCATTTATGATTGCTTGTTTAATCCGATCAAAGGCTTCATGCTTTGTATGCCCCCATTTAAAAAGAGAATTTTTCTTAATCATGAATTGAAGAGGTAAAAAAATTCATGAAAAGTTAGGGACAAATATTTTGACAAAATTTATCTGACCTAGGAAAGATTGCATACATTTTTTGTTATGAGGTAAAGGAATTTAAGAAATTTATCTTATTCTATCAGGATCAATATGAATCCCTTCTTTGGATAAAATGAATCCAAGAAGTTTTCCTTCACTTAGGGAAAAGAAATATTTCTTGGGATTAAGAGAAACTCCATACCTCTAACAATGCTCAAAGATTTGTTCTAAATCTTTCAAATGATTACTGCACCTTTTAGAGTATACAACTATATCATCTAAATAGATTACCACTGATTTGTTTACCAAACCTTTGAAAGTTTTGTCCATGGCTCTTTGAAATGTAGCACCAACATTGATTAATCCAAATGGCATCTTTTGATAGGCATAGGTTCCCCATCTGGTTCTAAATGTAGTCTTTAGCCGATCATATGGATGTGCTAGAATCTGATTATAACCTGAAAATCCATGCATGAAAGAAATTCGTTCTAAGCTACAACTAATTACAGTATCTGTTCCACAAGAGACAACAAAATGTTGTCCTTCTAACAAGATTTATTGAGATTGCAGAAGTCTATACATATTCAAATATCATCATTCTTTTTTCTGGCTGTGACAAGGTTTGAGATCCACCTTGAATGTCTGACAAGGAAAATAATCTTGGCTTTCAGAAATTTATTCAAGGAGTATAGAAGCAAGACTTGTATACTCCTATGTCTACTCCTAGTTGGCCTTGAGAATCCACCTTCGTGGATCAGACATTGGGCCTTCCTTCTACCAAGCTTGGCAACGACTGTGTTTTCCTGGTCATCGACATATTCTCTAAGATGGTAATTTTCATGGCCTACAAGAAGAGTATCACAACTGAAGCCATTGTCAAATTCTTATTTGAACGAGTTTGGGTTCATTTTGGGATCCCACACTCCATTGTCTCGGATCAGGACAACAAGTTCTTAAGTACATTCTAATCATTCCTCTGGTCGTTGTTGGATACCAAGTTCACTAACTACACGTCCTTCCACCCCCAAACTAATGGCCAAAAGAAGGTCATCAACAGGATGATCGTGCAAATCCTACACATGTACAACTCAAAGCATCCATGCACATGGGATGGAAGCTTCCCCTATGTCCAACACAACTACAACAGGGCTCTCCACAACTCAAGTGGCCAAATCCCCTTTTAGGTGGGGTTGGGATTCCATCCACTATGTCCCATTGATATTTCCATACCACTTGTTGTTACTTAAGAAAATACGGCCCATGTCCATTATGAAGTTGATAGATCTACCAATAGAAATTATGTGTAGATATGAAACTAGTCATGTAATTTACTAAAACACAAGACTCAAATCTACTCTACTCAATTGCGGAAGTTAATTCACAATCAAGAACACATAACATAAACATGCACAAAGATTTGTCACACATAAAAATAGATTTATTTAGGGGAAAGAAACTGCTCAAAACCCCTTCATATATGTATTGCATTAATCAAAGAATATAGGTGAAATACAATGCTTGCTCAAGCCTGAGCACACTCTACAAGTGTAGAGTCCATCCCTCTGCTTGACTGACTGACTGACTCCAGCCAATACTTAGCCAATTTTCCTATCCTCCAAGCTCATATTTCTTTGCATTGTTCCTTTAGGAATTAAACCCCTATTAAGTAGGAAATTCCTCAATTGGAATTGTGCAATCATTTAGGCTCATCCTCTAACTACATGCACCACTTATACAACTTGGAATAGTCTACAAGTGATAGTGCACTGCCCTTGAACCTCTATCTCAACTGGGTAACTTGATTTATTTGCATGCATCAATTATTTTAGGTTGGTTGATTATTTAACTGAATGATCAATGAGTTGCGGCTTAAGTCACACCCTACTACTAGACCTTCCACTAGTTCCTCTAATAGTTAGAACTAGTTTAATTGGCAATAACTCAATTTAACTGAAACAGATTGCCATAGATTAGCAATCGATCATACTATACTAAAATCAAGCTTCTCCAACATGAATTAAATGAGATAATTGAGTTACAAGTTCCATGTCACCTCAGTTAACTACCTCCAAGATTTATTCTGAAATATAAATTCAAATTCTCTCTAGTTTGACCAAGGCAAAGTCAATTTGAGAATTTCTTACTGCATTTTCAACACTCCCTCTTATCAAGAAAGGGATTATCAGTTACTCTGAATCTGCTTCTATGGAACTCAAATTTTCCTCTTGACAAAGTATTTTTCAAAATGTCTACATCTTGTTCCTTTGTAGGAATGTATTCCAACAACATATTCCTCCTCTGCACATAATCACGTAGATGGTGATACTGGATATCAATATGCTTGGATTGATCATGAAATATGGGATTTTAAGAAAGTTTGATACAATTCTAATTATCACAGTAAATCATAGTAGGATCCATCATCTGACCAAATAACCCAACATGAACATTTATCATCCAGACCACCTCACATGTTGTGTGACTGGTAGCCATGTATTCTACTTCTACTGAGCGGAGTGCCACTCATATTTGCTTCCTATTGTACTAGGAAAATACTGTGGACCTGACCCTAAAAATTCCTCCTGATTTGTTCTTTTGATCTGATGGAATCACCACCCAATCTACATCTGTGGAGCCTTGAATATTCACTCCCTCTATCCATCTGTACCATAGTCCAAACTAGGTGATTCCTTTGAGGTACCAAAGAACATGCTTAGCTTCCTTTAAATATAGCTTGGTTGGACTAACCATAACTTGACTAATATATTTGAATACATAGCACATGTCTGGTCATGTGTTCACTAAATACATTAGTGAACCCACAAGCTATCGATATATGGTAACTTCCACTTCCTCACCTGAAGTTGCATCCTCTTTACTCTAATTTCCTGCTATAAGAGTCTCCTTGGGTTTCCTACTCTCCTTGTGGAACTTCTTCAATATCTCATTGGCATACTTTCCTTGAGAGACAAACATTTCCCCATCTCCTTGCCATACTTCCAAACCAAAAATGTAGTGCATGTGTCCCATGTCCTTCATTTCAAATTCTCTTGTAATATATGATCAACTTCTCATCACCAGTTAAAATTAAATCATCGATATATAACACAATAATCAACCATTTACCTGCTACCAGAATATGATAAAGGTTTGCATCTGTTTCACTTTTGGGGAAGCCCAAACTAGTGAGATAGCTAACGATCTTGGTGTACCAAGCACAGGGTATTTTCTTGAGTCCATACAACGCTCACTTGAGCCTGCACACATGCGAATATCTGTCAAAGGTCTCAAACCCCTCTAGTTTCTCAATAAACACCTCCTCCACAATAACTCAATTGATAAGTGTTTTCTTCACGTCCATCTAGTGGATCTTCCACCCCATCTACACAACCAGTGCTAGAATTGATCTGATTGATGAGTACCTTGATATAGGAGAAAACGTCTCCTCATAGTCAATTCCCTCAACTTGAGAGAACCCCTTGGCCACAAATATAGCCTTGTATTTTTGTATGATTCAATTTCTTGCATGCTTTACCTTGTAAAGAAATATCGAACCTACCACTAATTTATCTACTCGTATTGGGACCACTTCCCAAACATTGTTTCTGACAATGGAATCATATCCCTCTACCATAGCATCAACCCATACATGTTGCTCTACCACTTCCTTGAATGAGGATGGCTCAATCTCCACAAGCTCAATCATCAGATCGATGTAGCCATTGTATTGGTCTGGTGACCTCCTATGCCTTTGCTAAGAAGTGGGTGCTCCCACATTCTCTCTAGCATCATGCAATAATATATTAGCTTCCCTGGTTCGATTCCTTCCTTCTATGCATGTCTATGCTTGTGTGGTTGTGTCCACTCTCTGCTCCTCTTCTTTTGGATACTCCACAGCTTCCTGAGGTTCTTATTTTGGAGCCAAAAGCTCATAGTTAGGCTGCAAATGAAGCTCCAGCTTAAGAGAACATATCATTACCTTCTCCTCTTCAAACTTCACATTCCTTAACACAACTATCATTCTAAGGGATGGCAAGTACACACTGTAGTTGTGAGGAGTTTTTGTGTGCCCCACAAATATCCCCAACTCTGTTATCGTCTCCAACTTCTTCCTTGATTCTTTGGAAAAATGGTCGTATATTGAAGCTTCAAAAATTTTGAAGTGCGACACATCTGGCTTCTTTCTCAAAAAAGCTTCCTCTAGTGTATTCATGCCAAAAATCCGATAATAACTCTCATTTTGCAAAGTGTTGCATGTTTCACCCCACAAGTGCAATGATAGGCCTTGGTCATGCAACATTGCCCTTGCTTCTCCCATAATAGTTTTGTTCTTCCTCTCAAGCATCCCATTTTGTTGTGGGTTGGGGGGTGTTGTCAACTCCCATCGAATTCCTTCCTTTGCACAAAATTTTTTAAACTCATTCGACACATAATCACCTCCATTATCACTCATGAGAGCCTTGGCCTTCTTGCCAGTTTCTTTCTCAATAAGTTCTTTGAATTCAAAAAGCTTGGAAAATGTCTGGTATTTCTTCTGCTTGAAGAAGATCCAACACTTCCATGAGAAATCATCTACAAATATAACATAATACATATGCTTGGAATTGGAGGTTGTCGAGAAAGCTCCATAGACATCAAAGTGAATCCTTTCAAGGACTACATTCGTCTTTTTGTCCCGATAATGGAAAGTGGATTTTGTGTACTTCCGTAAGGTACACCCTTTGCATGTATCCTGCTGCTCTAGTGCTCCTTTAGGGAGGCATGCGGCAATCTGTGGCATGATATTTAAAGTGCCATGATGAAAATGGCCAAGTATTGTATGTCATGTCTCACTGACATCTTGACTCTGCACCTTCTCTTCCTTTGTGGCCAATGCAGCACAATCTTCCACATCTAGCTTGTAAAGGGTCTTCACACAAACCTCGATTTGCTTCACTTGTCCCATGGTTATGTGTCTTAGGAATGCTTTCCCTTTTTTAAAGATTATATTGTAGCCACAACCTTTCAACACCACAATAGAGATTAGATTCTTCTTTACACTTGGTATAAACATCACATCCTTTAGTATGAGAGGGGACCCTGACTCCATTTGAAATGTGATTGTACCAATACTCGTCACACTACACCTTGCATCATCTCCCATCTCGAAGTGCATATGGAGATCTTTCTCCTCCAAGTCACTAAAAAATTATGTGTTCCTTGTCATGTGGAATAAGGGACCACTATCTAGATACCACACACTCCCCATCACTATGCTTTCCTTGCATGTGATGAGAGTTAATTCAAACTCAAATTGTGAAGCAAAAGCTTCACCTGCTGCTCCTCCTCAAGTTTTCTTGCTTTCCTTATTGTGTAGACAGTTTGTTGCATAGTTTCCAAGTTCATGACAATTAAAGCACTTGATTTTGGACTCAGAGAGACCTTACTAACAATGTATAGTATGTGCCAAACAGAGATCATATGACCAAGTTATTCCCCTGGGAGGTTGGTTCTCCAACTAACTCCAACAGGGCCCACAAAATTCTTGGTGTTCCATCTCCTAGGGTTAGGGTTAGGGTTTTGGTTGTTTAAGTTTCCCTTTGTTGTTCAATAATAAAAATGCCCTTAAGCCTCATTGTAACATAATTCATAGGCACGTAGTTGCTACATCTCTTCTCAAAGATAAGCTACCATTACCCAAGCTAATTTATTTCCATTTTGTATGTAAGTATCTTTCAATTCTTTGATATTAATGAAATGAATATTTATTTATGCTGCACATCTGTGTTTATGTTTATATATGTATTATGTTTTGTTCGTGCATAAATCTAGATCATTGTAAGCCCATTTGGGTGTGAAAAGATCGGGGGTGATCAAGTAATGAGGAGATGCACCTCGAATGGAGAAATGGGAGACCAAATATGGCCCTTGGTGGATGAAGCAAAGGTTGGGGGGTTTGGAATAAGCATGGGCTTGAAAAGGATGTGGTGAGGAGGAAAATTAGGGCACAAAATGGAAGGTGCATAGGCAAGGCCAGATGGGAAGAAAGATGGAAAATGTAATGATTGCAAGGGAAGTTGAAACGATGCTTATGTCGAGAGAAGTCGTCACACGATCACTAGGTCACCAAAATCATCCACCTTGAGTGCTCCAATCAGCTGATAAATGACAAATGAGGGAAAACATTATATATAAAAAGGGTCACATGCGTGGAGGGGGAGACCGCTTGGTCGCAGGTTAGGAGAGGTCCCATTTGAAGAACCTTCCTATGGTGCAACCTAATGACTCTGTAATTTGGTGTGTAAAAGGTCTATGTGAGGTCATTAGGTCACAAATCATGCCAAGTCACGAGGATGAGAGGTAATAGTTATGCAACTTGGCGACCTGTAGTGTAACCTTCAGTAAAGGTTGTGAGGTCATTGTACTAGAGAGATCCAAATTGGTGGGACTTGATGATTATGCAACTTAGCGACTTGGGTGAGAGGAGATGTGAGGGAGAGGATCACAAGTAACAACTTTTAAGTTGAGGCTAAGGTCTCATGGTGCGACTTGCGTCCTTTGGAAAAAATAAGTTGAAAACTTGTAAATGAAAATTTTCCCAAGTGCTAGAGGAAAACCTTAATCAGTACCAAGGGTGTGAACCTTAACATGATGCAGACAAAGGTCAAAAGTTCAGTGGGGAGGGGGCTCCAAAACTTTGAAGTGGTTCAAATTTTAGGGTTGTTGTAGTAGCTACAACACAATCCTATGGTTTAAAGGGTTTAATGTATTAATCGCTTGGGTTTATCATATTAATTGTTTGGGTATGTTAATCCCTTGGGTTTATAAGCCCTTAATGTAAACCCAAGGATTGGATTAATAAGCCAGGGGATTAATATTAATCCTAGCGTTTGAAGGGTTTAATATATTAATTCCTTGAGTTTATATTATTAATCACTTGGGTTTTTAATATTAATGCCTTGAGTTTATAATATTAATAATCCCTTGGTTTTTTAATATTAATTCACTAGGTTTATAATATTAATCTCTTTGGGTTTTTATCCCTTGGGTTTATAATATCAATCCCAAGATTTTATTAATCATCTCGGTTTATAATACTAATCCCAAGGGTTTATAATATTAATTGCTTGTATTTTTAATATTAATCTCTTGGGTTTATGATATTAATAGCCCTGGGATTATTGATCCTTTAGGTTTATAATATTAATCCCAATGGTTTATAATGTTATTCCCTCGGATTTAT
>APFE031186906.1:15889-61627 GCA_000404065.3 Pinus taeda
TATATATATATATATATATATATATAACCTATTTCAAAATGCTACCAAATTGATGACAAATCTATTGAATTTATTGAGAAATACAATAAATAATTTATTGAAATTATTGAAAGTCATAACAAAAAAAATACTAATAGGTATTTATATAATTTGAAAACTATGTAAATTTATTAAAATGGTATATATGTTACAATGATATGAATTTGGGTCATTGCTCATCTTTCATCTTAAGTGTAAATGTTATATAAATGCTATATAACTCCTATATATTAAAAACTCTATATTAGAAAGCCAATGTTATAAGCCGTGTATTAAACCCAATGCTATTAGCCCTAGTATTTATTACAGTGTAATAAACAAGGGCTATATAGTAGCTAGTCCTGCTGCTTAGTTTAAATATAGCTAAACTAAAGTAGAAAACAATAAAAATACAAAGATTTAAAATTTTAAAATGTTATAATTAGATTAATTTTAAACCATAATTAAACACATTACTAAATTTTGTAAATTAACATTATTTGTATTGCAACATAGAAATAATTATTAAAAGTTTACATTTGGATTTTTATAGTTTGTGGATATGGTCTTATGAAAATCTTATTATTAGATATAGGTATAGAGGTCCTATCATAAATTTCTATTATACCTCGGTTTGTGAATACGAGAAATTTTATATTTATTCGTATTACAAAATCTTATTATTTTGAATATCATTCATTCATTAATAGTGTGAAATCTATCATATGTGTTAGATCTCAGACTTTTGTGATCCATAATGTAGATAAATGGCTTTCCTATTAATCACATTATTAGGATTTGGTGGACGTTTCGAACCAGCTAATGTGGTCCTCGATAATTTATTGAATAGGTCAACCTCTAGGTTAATTAGATAAATAATTATTTCTATTTATATATTAAAATATGATCTTAACACCTTACTTTTATATTTTATATATTATTTAATACCTTTTTTTTCTTTTTTTTACAAGAACGGGTAGTGGATACATTAGATACTTGGCCTTAATGCCAAAGGGCGGATTACAAAAGGTGAGTCTAAATGCAGAAGTGTCGCACAACCTTGTAAGGTCGTGGAATTTATGCTTAGCTCACATATCTTTTTCGCTGCTACTATGTGGTCAATTTCAGAGATTTTCCCAATATTGTGGATACATACAAACTGATTTAACAGTAGGCAATAAAACATGACATCTTTCTAAATTAAGGAATTGGTTCCCATATTTCCTGTCCACCTCTGAGAAGGGATCCAGCCGTAAGAAGGGCTGCTTTGTTAGCTTCTATGTCTGCCTCCTTATTATTGACTCTCAACACGTGGTAGAAATTCAAATTCTAGAATGAGTCTCCAAGTTCTGTAATTTTGTGGATCAGCCTTGCAAGCCTGAGGTCCATTGGCTTGCAATGTGTCACCATAGTGTTAATGATAACCTGAGAGTCCCCAATAACATTAGCCTACTTGATGTTCAGCACTTTCAATATCTTGAGACCTTGGAAAAGAGCTAAAGCCTCAACTTGAATGCTAGAAGCGATGCCAAAACCCCAGGTGAAACTATGGATCCTAAAGCCATCTAGATTCAGTATGACTCCTCCAGCGCCAGCTCTTCCAGGATTGCCTTTTGCAGCCCCATCAAAAAATAGAAATTATCTCTGGTGGTTTGCAATCTATCCCTGGAACTCTTTTGTTGTAGCCCTTATTTGCCATTCTTTTGGGAGGGAGATACTCTTTGTAATTTTTTGGAACTGAAGATCGAGAGAAGAGCCCCAATTTATATCTTGCTAGCTGAGACTTGAATCATCTTTATGGTCTCTTAGACACTCTTTTAACTGATATTTTATTTTAACTACCACAAGCTTGGCATATTGTTCACGGTTTATAAAGATCCTTTTATTTTGCTTAAGCCAAATCTGCCAACAGATTATTTTAGGGAGAGTGGACCAAGCAGCTCTGATAATTTTGTTTTTTGGAGGAGGACTAGGATACCTTTGTATCCATTTATCAAAAAAATCAGGAATGAAGGAGGGCAAAGCGAAGCTGGAACTCAAAGTTCCTAGCAGCTTGGTCCAGATCTGCGATGTGAAGGTACATTCAAGCATTAGATGTGAATGTCTTTCCTGGTTTACCTTACAAAGGCTACACCTTGAAGGGCTATGGAAAACTTGCTTCTGAAGATTATCATCTGTCAAGATTTTAGAGTGGCATAGCAGCCAGTTGAAGAAGTCGATTTTTGGCAAGGAGGGATATTGCCATATCCCTTTCCACGGCTCTGGATTCGTGGCCACATGAGGGCACTCACACAACTTGGCGTATCCTTGAGCAACGATGTATCCACCAACCTGCACACCCCAACCTCTTGAGTCCCGATTTTGAATTAGGGTTGGAGCCAGCTCAACGTGAATCTTACCAAACAGAAATGCCCCACAGGGAACGCAAACCAACCTCATTCATCCATCTGCACAGTGCTTGAAGTGAGCGACAGTCTCCCAGCGGCTCGTGGTTCATTATTCTATCTGTCCAAAGATTGATCCTTTTTCCATTACCGGGGATCCAGTAGGCGTGAGCATTGATAAGAGGACGGGCTTTAATACATAGCTTCAAGAAGGGCGTATTTGGATGTGTCAGAGGGTGATGTAGACAGCGGGAGCGTTGGCCTTTGAAGTATTTTTTCCAAAGAGATAATTGCGCCCAGCCAGGGTTAGGTGCAATAATTCTCGAGATAAGCTTAGCTCCCATAGCAATATTGTGATAGCTCAGATTTTTGAAATTCAAGCCTCCTTCCAACAATGGTTTGGAGATGGATTCCCAGTTGACTAGCGGAATCTTTTTCTCATTCTGTTTTCCCCCTTTCTAAATTTTTTTTTGAATGATCTCATCCATTTTTCTGATAATTCCAGTGGGAGCAAGAAGGACATAAAACTGAAATAAGGGAAGACTATTAAGGACTGATTTGATAAGAATAGACATACCAGCAATGTTAAGCCAGGAAAAGCCCCAGGCAAGCAACTTGATCTTAAATTTCTCCAGTTGAGGAATCCAATCTCTGCTATAGGCTCTTTTAAGAAATACAGGGAGGCCTAAGTACTTGAAGGAAGTCCAATTTGAGGACGTAGCGAAACCAAAGGTTCTGGAAATGGAGTTGAGCAAGTTGGAAGTGGTGTTCCAGAAATAGATATGGCATTTTCCATTGTTTAGATTGCTTCCCGAAACCATACAAAACTTGTCGAGAACTCCTTTAAATCTAGAGGCCATAAGTACAGAAGAAACTCCCAATAACAAGGTGTCATTCACAAAGAGGGCATGATTTATGTTTTTAACACCTCTTGCTATGCAAAGCCCAGTGATTTCCTGATCCATCATATTTTTGTCTAAATCAAAAACTGAGAACAGAGGCTTGAAGAACAAAGAGAAGGGGTGAGAGAGGGCACCCCTGCCTGAGCCCTCTAGTGGCTTTGAAAAAATCATTAGCTCTGCCATTTACTAATGGAGCAATCCAAGGCTTCGAAATGCAAGCTCGAATCCAATTTATAAAGTTCTCACCAAATCCAAGCTTTTGTAAGACTTTCGGAAGAAAACTATGCCTAACTCTATCGAATGCATTTGCTAAATCAAGTTTTACAACCATACCTTTTTCATTACGACTTAGGCTTGAGTGGATTTCCTCTTGGACCAGAATGAAATTGTCCACTATCTGTCTACCTTGAATGAATCCTCCTTGACTTTTCGGTATGATTTTGGGGAGGATGAGCTTCAGTCTATTTGCTATGACTTTGGTAATCAGTTTGTAACCAATATTACAGAGCGAAATCAGTCGAAACCTGTTGAAGGAGTTGGCTCCTTTCTCTTTGGGGATGAGAGCAAGAAAAGCAGAGTTCATGCAGCCACTGATTTTCTGGTAGACTTAGGACTTAAGAACCATTTTGTATAGATCTTTTTCCACAATCGACTAGCAAGTTTGGAGGAATCTGGCTGAGAAACCATCCGACCTAGGGGCTTTGTCTAGGTCCATAGCAAAGAGGGCATCCTTGACTTTGTTCTTGGTGACTTTGGCTTCAAGAAGATGATTCATTTCAGCAGTAATCAAGGAGGGGACCACGTCCATCATATCAGAGTTTTGATCCAGATTTATATCTTCACTATACAGGCTTTTAAAGTGAAGGGAGGATGCTTTTTTGATGCTTTCATTATCCTTGTAAATGATAGTGCCATCTTTGATTTCGGAAATGGAATTGGTACATTAGCTTGCTTGAGCTTGTTTGTGAAAGAAGGAAGAGTTCCTATCTCCTGCTTTAAGCCAAAGAATACGTGACTTAAGTCTCTAGTACTCTTTCTCTGCTAGACAAGCCCTGTGATAGTTTTGCTAGAGCTGGGCTTCTTTATCTAGGATCTCTTTTGTTATGTCAGTTGTTTCAACTTGGAGATGGTGAATTTCCAGAGTGCGTTGGAGATTTTTCCTTTCATTAGTTGGATTGGGCAGAGATTTGACCCAGATTTTCAAATCCCTTTTCACTCTTCTGAGCTTCTCCTCCCAGACGAAAAGGGGGAGCCTTTGACTGGGAGGAGAAGCTCAGAAGAGTGAAGTTTGATTCGTTAGCCGAGAGTAGGCTAAATTTGAAGGGAATTGGTCCAATATCAAGCTGAAACACCAGTTCCAGCTTGATGGGTTTATGATTAGAAGTACTACATGGGAGAATGTGGACTCTAGCCTCTAATCCAAGTAGAAGAAAAGAGCTTTGAAGAAAGAATATGTCCAACCTGGCAGCAATGTGACTAAGACCAATTCTTTTATTAGTCCAAGTGTACTTACCAGAGATTTGCTTGATGTCTAGTAGGTCCCAGTCCTACATAAGGTCCTCTACCGATTCCCTTGTCGGATCTCGAACAATTCTGCCTCCTCTTTTGTCTCTTGATAAGAGAGAGAGGTTTAGATCTCCTGCAATGATAATATTCTCAAGATTAACGAGGTCTGCTTGGCTTCTTATGGATTCCCAGTAGGCCTTTTTTCCCCAATGTTCACAGGGACATACACATTGAAGAGACTAATAATCTCTTTTGAGTCTAAGTGCTACAATTTTAAGAACAACCAATGAGTGTTGAGGGTCTTAGAAATGACTGAGAAATTGTTGGTGTTCCAGAGAGTGCCCAGCTCATCGAAAGCCCCTCAGGCTGAGATTGATTTTTCCTCACATTTGTTCCAGAGTTTCTTACTTACCTGAAGGAAGACAGAGTCTTCCAGTTTGGTCTCCTGGATGAGGAGTATGTCAGGAGCTTTTGTTCTTATTAAACTTCTAATGGCTTCTTATGCCCCCTTTTTGACTTTTATATTTTATATATTTATTTATTTAATACCTTTTATAACTAACTAATACTTTATCTTACTATATATCTATATATTATATATTATTCTATATCTATTTATCTATATCTGTATTTATTATATTACTTTTATATATACTATTATATCTATTATATTATATAATATATAATTCATATGCCCCTTTGACTTTTTATGATAATATAACTTCAGTTTTGATAAATTAAATTAACTAATTATTTTTATTCCCCTGGTCCTAGTCCATATAACTACTCCCTAGTCAAATTTAGTCGTTATAGCCGTTGCCTGATCATGAATTATAGTTGTTGGAGGTCTGCTCTGTCTGTTGAACATGCATAGCTTGATGTTCTCCTCAACTTGTCCTGATGATGAACCACACTTGTTGGTTGGAGGTCTTCTCTGTCTATTTAACATGCATAGCTTGATCTGCTCCTCAACTTGTCCTGATGATGAACCACACTGGTTGGTTTGAAACGCGTCGACAAATGAAATACTATGTGATTTACGCCAAAAAATCTATCGTAAAATGAAAGACATCTATCTATCATATGTTGTTAAGTTCGCACAAAAACATAAGCGACTTTTACCCCTTAAAAATATAATATAAAAATAAAAATATATCTCTCACATAACATTAATAAATCTTTTTGAGCGCCTACAACGCCATTTTTTCACAGTGCTCTGCAATCCTGCCATCAACGCCAGTAATACGACATTCCTTACTCATCAGAAAAGTCACGAGTATCATGAAACCCCCCCAGGGGGAGGACGCAGAGCCTCCCCCCAATGAAAACGGAACTATACAAGAGAATGAGGAAGAAGTTAGACCAGAGGAACAAAATGGAGACAGCGCGGATATGAATCCACAACAAGCCAAGACAGCTGACAATGATCATCCCATAGTCACCTCAACTACCTGCAAACCAGTGGCTGCTGAACGTCCAAAGATAGTACTCCCAAGTCACTGAATCAATGCTCAGATACAGTACATGAAAGAACAGGCTTTAATCGACAAGTTTATAGGCCTATGGCCAACAAAGAAAGCTCTGCATGGCTGGATAACAGCCAAATGAAAGCTGAAAGGACACATCACACTTCAGCTAGGACCCAAAG
The DNA here is from genome assembly GCA_000404065.3 of Pinus taeda. Lineage (NCBI taxonomy): Eukaryota > Viridiplantae > Streptophyta > Pinopsida > Pinales > Pinaceae > Pinus > Pinus taeda. The sequence goes on from APFE031186906.1 coordinate 22,348, forward strand.
GGTTCTTCATGGTCATCTTCAACTGCTTAGAGGACCGAAACATGGTACTTGACGGCGGGCCATATTTCTTCAATGCAGCCAGCCTATATCTGAGGGAATGGACTGCACGCTTCAACCTCGATAAAGAAGACCTTAGTTGGGCCCCTGTCTGGATTCGCCTTTACTCTCTCCCTGTGGAATACTGGGACAAAGGTTCTCTACAAGACATTGGGAATGGTATTGGAGAATTTATCAAAGTCGCAGAGGAAACAAAGCTTCGAAGATACACCTCCTATGCTCGAATCTGTGTCTACATGCACCTCAGCAAGGCACTACCGAATGCGGTAAGTCTCTATCACGACGATGATGAATGGGTTTAGTTAATAGACTATGAACATGTTCCATTTAGCTGCAGAAGATGCCATGATTTGGGTCACTTATTTAGGGACTATCCTTTAAATCAAAAGCCCTCAAATCCTTCAGCACCTGATAAGCCTGATACACATGGCTTCACAAAAGTTTCCAATCGCAGGAAAAGCCATAAGAAACCAGCTTCAAACCCTAAGATGCCTCAAGCCAGCTCCTCCAATCCCTCTACGAGTAATAGCTTTTAAGCGTTAGCCTGACAAGATGACCAAAACTCTGATAACCCCAATCCCTCAGAGAGGATGACCAAGAAGGACAAACAAGCTGCCCATGAAGATTCCAAGAAAACCCAAAAAGATCCTCTGCCTACAGATATTTTCCCCTCTGCACTAAACAAGGTCTCAGCCTGGAACACTCAAGGAATGGAGGTAGATAACATGCAACCTAACTCCATAATAGCAACAGAAATAACAGAAGGATTAAACGAATCTCATCACATGGAAGAGGAACTAGAAAGCATAGATATTGGGGATCGGGACATTCTTGGCCTTGAGCAGGCATGTAAGACAAAAAATTATGAAAAAATCCCAAAGCATCAACTGGAGAACCTGGAAGTGATTCTCTCACGAGTACAAAGGTAGAAATCCTTAGGAATTCAGACCGGAAGCCTCTGGGATGGGAAACATATCACCAAAGATAACAAAAAGCGTGGAAGGAAAACAGATCTCCAACGAACAATCTGCATTGGGGAAATGTTGGTGGAATTAGGGAGATACTCCAAGCTTACCAAGTTCTACAACTCCCTCTCCAACATTTCTCAATGAAGTTAATCTCATGGAATATCAGAGGGCTCAATAGCCCTGGGAAAGGTAGACTGATTAAAAATATGATACAGGAAGAGAAGCCACAAATCCTATTCTTGCAAGAAACAAAATGCAATTCAACCTCCGTGAAACGAACTGCAGTAAAATCCTGGCCAGGATATCTCATAGAAGCAGTAGATGCCTCTGGTGCTTCGAGAGGCCTTTCCATCATTTGGGACGCTCGAACCATTATGCTCAATAACATCCATGCTAATAAGCACTTTATCCAAGCCACTTTTCACATTATAGGAACCAATATACATGGTCATTTAACCAATGTTTATTTTCCCCAGGAACCTTTGCAAAAAATAGAAATTTTGAACTCGCTTTCGGCAATAAATACTGAATGAGAGCACCCCCTATGGATCACAGGGGGCAACTTCAACATGATAACCAAAATAGAAGAAAAAAGGGGAGGCAGGAACAGGCTAGAAAAGGAAAGTTCACATCTAAAAGATTTCATTCAAAACAACTGGCTCATCGACTTGCCATTCAATAATGGTCTCTATACCTGGAACAATAAAAGAGCAGGTTTGAATCAAATCGCTTCTTACCTGGATAGATTATTACTTTCAGACAATGCAATCCATCTTGGAGGAGATATCTCAGCTTCTATTTTGCCGATCTCAGGGTCTGATCACTGGCCAATCTCGCTCCAATGGTCACGTCCTGGAAATACCACCTGAAGGCCATTTCGCTTTGAGGCTTTTTGGATGTCACACCCAGATTTCAGCAACCTAGTAAACTCAGAATGGAAGAACTTCTCTCCTCCAAATGGCACAAAAATGTTCCAATTTCAGTGGAAGCTTAAGTACCTCAAAAGCAAGATCAAACAATGGAACCATGCTTCTTTTGGCAACATTTTCCAGACGCAAAATGCCCTTGATCAAGAAATGAAACAACTGCAGCAACAGATCATTTCAGAAGGAAGATCAAATGACCTGTTAGAGCAGGAAAAGTATCTTGAATCTCAGATTTCGAAAAGGGCAAGTCAGGAGGAAATACTATGGAGGAAAAAGTCGAGGATAAGATGGCTTAAAGAAGGAGAAAAAAACACAAAAATTTTTCACAGGACTACGATCTAATGGAGAATGAACAACAACATCACTCATATTCAAAATGAGCAAGGGGTAAAGATGGAAATTCATGAAGACATTGAGAGCGAACTTCTAACCTACTTCAAGTAGGCACATCAAGAGCCACAGATTGATAGATCGCAATCCATAGAAAAAATTACTAGAAATATTCCAAAAGTTATTACATAGGAACACAACCAACTCCTTCTCAGACCGGTAGACTTACAGGAGGTGGAAACTGTAGTTCGTCAATTAAAAGAGGGGAAGGCGTGAGGTCCTGACGGTTTCACTTCAATTTTTTTCCACAATTTCTGGGAGCTGATAAAATCAGAAGTTTGGTAGGTAGTTGAGGAATCAAGAACATTAAGATGGATGCTTCTAGCCATGAAGGCCACCTTCATTTTTCTTGTTCCCAAGGAAGATCGGCCCAACACCCCTGACAAATATTGGCCCATTGCCCTGTGCAACGTAATCTACAAGATTGTCTCCAAAATTATAGCCTCCAGACTCAAATTGTTTCTCCCGCTTCTTATATCACTCGAGCAATCTGGATATGTGGAAGGTAGATAGATTATGGATGGCAATATCCTCACACATGAAATAATCCGCTCCCTAAAGACTACCAAGAAGTTAGGTATTCTCCTTAAAATAGATCTTTCAAAAGCTTTTGATAGCTTAAGCTGGTTGTACATTCAAAAAATTCTAATTGCTTTGGTTTTTCTCATTCTTGGGTAAGATGGGTCATGAGTCTCATTTCTTCCTCCTTCTTCTATGTTCTGATCAATGGTATCCCCTCCACCCCTTTCCATCCCTCTCGAGGCATCAGACAAGGAGACCCTCTCTCCCCCTTCCACTTTGTCATTATGGCAGAAGGTCTTGGGCACAGCATTAAAAAAGCCCAACAATCCCAGAAGCTAAGAGGCTTGTCCTTTCAAAACACCCCTGCTTTCACCCACCAGCAATTTGTCGATGACAACATGCTTTATGGTCACCCTTCAGTCTAGGAAGATCGTCAATTCAAGTCGTTACTGTCAGAATTCTGAGAAGCCTCTGGTGCAAAAATCAATAACGCCAAATCCCAATTTTTTTTCTTTCATACCTCTATTATTACCCAAGCATCCATAGGACGCATTCTTCGATTCTCCACTTCCATCCTCCCTTCCAAATATATTGGGGCACCAATGACTGACACGGCCTTGAAGCACTCTTCTTGGAGGGTTCTTTTAGAAAAGATGGAGGTTCGCCTTTCCTCCTGGACTCATAGGACCCTCAATATGGCAAGTCGCCTTATCTTAATTAAAGTTGTCCTCCAACCATTGCCTCTATACCTCTTCTTGATCTTGGCTGCTCCTAAATGGGTTCTCAAAGAAATCAAACACATCCAGAGATCCTTCCTGTGGGGCAATTTAGGTTAACACCGCAAATGGGCTCTGGTCAAATGGGACATCGTTTGCTGTCCAAAATCTGCTGGTGGAACGGGATTGCGAGATCCATATCATAGTAATGAGGTCATGGGAGCTCACATCTGGTGGAAATGGCTCACCCAGCCATTTACCCTGTGGGCTATCCTTTAGACAACAAAATTCGTTAGCAATCGCCCTACAGAAGAACTAATACAACTTTCAGAAGTTAGGCCAGGCTCGCTAATCTGGAACACGGCCAAGCAACACAGACTGCTAATTCAGCAACACAACTTTTGGGAGATTAAGGATGGAAATACAGCTCGGTTTTGGGAAGATTTGTGGTAGCACCAACCCAAGTTGAAGGACCTATTCACACCTCTACAATTATCAGAGCTGCATACGTAGACCTTTGACAAAGTCATGCTCTATTGGTCCCCCTATACAACGCAGGGAACCAGATAATGGCTTAATGCAGTTCACATACTAAGACATGGAACGGAACAAGCTCAACAAATCCTAGATACATAATTAATGAAGAGGAAAATACAGCACTCGGATGAAAGGGATATTCTTAGATGGGGCTATGAAGAAAAAGGCTCTTTCACCACCAGGGAGGCTTATAACATCATTATAAAAGATCATATTGTCAAAGATCCTCTCTGGAACAAATTCTAGGACCTAGCAATATGGCTGAAAGTCTCAACCTCTTTATGGCTTTTATGTCAAAACAAAATCCTTACTTGGGACAATCTAAGGAAAAGGAATTATCACGGGCCCTCCCTTTGTCCTAACTGTAAGCAAGAAGAGGAAACCACTCAACATCTAATGCATTATTGTCAGCTAGCAAGCAAGCTCTGGGAAAAAGTCAGCTTTCTATGCCAGAGGGAAGGACGGATCCAAGGAGACATCATAGCCACTATTCGCAATTGGGATAGGAATCCATTCAAAAGCAAGATTTTAAATTTCTTATGGAATCTCATTCCGTGCTTTCTCATGTGGACGATATGGAAGGAGAGAAACCGAAGAATCTTTAAGGATCACTCCCTGCCCCTGGAAACTCTATGGAACATGTTCTGTCAAAATATCAAGGAAACCTTACTTCTCCACTCTTGGCATGAGGAGGACTTTCCTTCTCTCCCTCAGGAACAAAATATCTGGGAAAACTGGAACCTCCAGTGGAATCAAGAATTGATAATCAAAGGAAAACCAATAATGAGTATGACTACTGGAAAGTGGCTCCCTCCCCCCATTCATATGGTCCAATTAAATTTTGATGGAGCCTCGAAAGGAAATCCAGGCAAAGCAGGTTTTGGAGGAATCTTCAGAGATCACAAAGGAGCTCCATTATTAAATTTCTTAGGCTGAAAAGGATGGGACACGAATAATTCGGCCGAACTTGAAGGACTATAGCAGGGCCTCATTCTGGCTAAAAAAAATGGCTATTTCCCACTTATTATAGAAGGCGATTCTCAGATCCTCATAAACATGGTCAACAAAATTTTGTAAGGAACGCCTTCAAGTAAAGTGAGCAACAGCTGGAGAATGGTGAATAGGCTTGAACTCATTGAAATTTGGCTCTCTACTCACAGAGCGATCACTCTCAAGCACATACGTCGGGAAGGAAATAAAGTGGTTGACTTATTGGCTAACATCGGTGTGGAAAGTGGGATGGATCTTCATATAGGCACACTCTCAATAGTGACCTCAAAAGACCAAACAATGGAATACCAGAATCTTGTAAAGAATGAAATGGAACAGGAAAGTGAAGCGCACCCAGATGCGGGTGAATTTACAGTTCATTAATGCGAAGGCGATGGAATGATGGCGCTTGGCCCAGCTAGCTCGTGGCCAGCGCACCATCCCAGGGGTGGCCTTGGCACCTGCACATTCACCTCAAGCGAGAGCAGGCCATCCTGCAGAAATTCACAAATTCTCACTCTGGTCGAGAAATGCAGACAGATCAACTTATTATGGCGCCTATTAACCCCTTTTCTTGTCCTCCGTCCTTCAGTGTATGCCCTCTCCAAGCAGAATTCCCCTGCAATAGAACTGTTGTAGGAAAACGCTGATGCCTGCTCTATTGTATTACCTTTGGCAATGGATTCCATTATTCCCATTCTAAGTTCGACCCTTTGAACCATACCCAGGAACCCTATGCTCATTCTCATATTTCTTCCCAAGCCCTCAATTCTCTAGAGCTTCTCCGTCGGCGTAGCGTGATGGTTCGACATCGCTTGCGGAGTCGCAGAGGAGGGGACCGAGGTGGCAGCGCTAGCTCTCAGGTTGCGCACAATGAAGCTCCTTCTCCGCCTCCTTCTCAGACCAGCTCTCTCCCTCCTAGTTTGCCTAGCCGTCACTACCCTCACTTTGCTTTCCACTCGAACCATTTCAGGTTCCAAAGAAACCCGAACCGGCCCATCATTTCGGCTAATGTCACCATTATCTTCTCGGAAGAAGAAAGCCAGCTTAGTGCTCCTGCGCATATCTCTGCGGATCAAACTTAGAACATTCGCAGAATGGAATTCAGTTTGGGCCCTGAGCAGCCTCCGTTGGATGAAGGCAGAATAGCCATGCATGTCAATCTGAATGTTGATGATGATTTTGGAGGACACACTCGGCACCAAAGTGGCAGCGCTAGGGAAGCCACTACTTCGAAAGCTTTCGTGGGCAGCTCGAACGACACTCCTCCAATTTTGGAAATCCCAGGTAGCAATGCTCCTGATGCCATTGCTGGTAGCTCAAGTAGCATTCCTCTGGCGACCGATCCTCCAGCTGGCAGGGCAGACAACGAGGTAGCGAAAGACAACGAGGTTTGGTATGGAAATGAATGTCCATTTGTCGAGGAGGCTCCAGACCTGGATTTCCCAATGTGATGACACGTGGCCTCCCAAAAGCCACCTTAGATTTTTCTTGCTGAATGGTCAGGTCCTATTTTCTGTGGTTTTGTATCTAGTTCTCTGGTTAGGTAGCTTTATCTAGTCTCTCAATTGTTTCACAATGGTGAATTCTCAAGTCTTCATTCTGGTTTTGTTGTTTTTGTCCCGGTCTTTAGCATGTTTTCTTGAAATTCCAAATTGGTTTCCCCAAATCTGGGGCCGTTATATGTTCCAGAAGGTACTTAGTTGCTCTCGGCTGAGGCCACAGCCTCATTGTAAATATTTTTTGCCTTACTTTTAATAGAATTAGCTTTTACAGAGAAAAAAAACATTAATAAATCTTTTAAATTACATGTGATTTTAAAGAATCATTTTAGATTATACATGTAATTTTAAATAATATATTTTTTATTAGATTATAGTAATCATTAGTCATTCTTATAAATAGGAATATAAAATTATTATACTTATTAGCAATAATTTTATCACCTTCCCAAAACAAATTGTATCATAAATGCCCATCCTACACCTTGATGTGATCTATGTACTTATGGTTAATTAATAGAGGTAATGGGCACATTAATAGAGGCAAAGCGAAATAACATGTTCAATTTGATAGCCAATCAAATTGAACATAAGTAAATTAAATTATGTTTAAAAAATCATATATTTCAATGTGTACTGTTATACTATAGAATTTTTTGCAAATGCTTTTAGTTAAATCGAAATTAATATGGGTTTGACAAAAAACACATTGCAATATCCACTGCCATGGGGCAAGGATAATAAAAATAAGGTTAATCTATTATTATTATTATTATCCATTTTTAAGGTCACGGCCAAGCTAGACACCATATTTGTGTATGAGACCCCTTGTTTGTAAGACCCACCTCCAGGCAGCCATTTGACTGCTAAGCCTACGAAGGCATACATACTCTAACCCCCTCTAGTTTTGAACCTGTGACCTCTTAGGAGAAACACATGATCGACTGCTAAGTCTATGAAGGCATACATACTCTACCCCACTCTAGTTTTGAACCTGTGACTTATTAGGAGGAAACACATGCTCTAAACCATCAAGATTGTAAAATGTTGGGTATATATATAGACAAATAAATATTCTTAATAATTAGGAAATGTTATTTTTATGTTATAAGTTAATTGTATTATAGTTTGAAATATAATTATTAATATATTAATATAATAACCATAAATATATAAATATAAATAATATGGTTATTATTATTTATATAGATATTAATAATCATAAATAGTTAAGTTTTAACAAGATATCCCTAATAATTATTAATATAGTTGATATAGGACTATGAGTGTATATCAACCACATTTACTAATGTGGATATGGTTGTAGATGTGCTTCATATTGGGGTATAATAACCACATTTGTGAATGTAGTTGTACTACCTCGTTATCGTGATAATTATTAATGTAGTTGATATAAGACTATCAATATAGTTGTGCGAGTAATACTCATTATCTTGATTATTATTAATATAGCTGATATAAAATTATTAGTGTATATCAACCACATTTGTTTGTAAATGTAATTGTGCTATAATACTCATTATCTTATAACCTTTCCAAGGAATCTTATACAACAGTGATATCCAACGAATCCAAAGGAAACAACTTTAGTACACCACGACTCAATTTACTACAAACTAGTCCCAACCACAACAAGTGAGGTGAGATCGACTTCTTGGACACTGCATTTTGATGAAACATATCACATCACTTAGTTCCTACTACCGGGGTTAATAAGTTGATTGCTTGAGTGTACACCGCGTGAATGGTCAATAACCCTTGAATTCATCGTTTAAATGTTCATCATAAGTTGATCGATGCCCATTGAATAAACATAATCTCTCAAGGAAGACCCTGTTACGAAGAGATTTCAGAGGCTTGGAAGAGCCCTGCTCTGAAATATCGCAGAGTTAACGTTCTAAATGCGAGGGATTGACCTTCTTTTGTGGCTGTGGTCGGATCTCATATTCATGGAGTCAATGCCTTTGGAAAACGTTTGAAGTCTAGTGAGTTTCGGCACTGGGTTACACATCGAGAACCAATCGGCTCACTGCTTGAGCCTCCAAGGCTTATTACAAGATCTACTCTTTTCTCAGAATCTCGAACCATTTCTTAGCTCCCTCTTCAACTCTATTTCTTCCCCGGGACCAGCATGTTACTAATTTACAAAACATCTAGATATATACATACAATGGGACATTTTCTTGACAAATAGAGAGAGGTCGCTTTCCCAACAAATCCTCCTGAATGGCCACACTTGGTCAGCTCCAAAATCTTCCTCAAAAAACTGGGATATATAGGCATACTGAAGTGAGTACATCTATCCCTATTCCAACTCCCTAACAACTTAACTATGACTGGTTACATGGGTTACATTTGCAAAGGCCCGATTGCCCAACTCATCAACCAAACCAACGACCTATAGGGCTTATATTAATCTCAAACCAGGACACTTGTTTCAACATTAAAATTTACAAATATGGAGAAATGTACTACCCCTTTGGAATTTACATGGTCATCCTTTAAATCTAAAGAAAATGAATTTCCAAGAATTGATGCTCTTGCATTATACTCCTCGCGTGAAAAAGAATCTGACCTCCTAGTCATATGTCTCGAATTCATTTTTCCCTCCTAGGTCTCATAGGAAATTTTGTTGTTGTCCACATGTTGGGATGTATTGTTGCCTTAGTCTTCTAGGATCCCATGCCTTCTTTTGTCTTTGTGCAATTTTTTTGCTCCAGCTCTCTTCGTTAATCATTTTCCCTTTATTGTGGTTAATTCATCTCCACTTGAGAATCTTTGTTCTTAATTTTTCTTTCATCACCTTTGGTTGTTGCCTCTTTGGATTGGGCACTTTACTTCCTCACAAGACAACATACATTTATACCAAGTTTCCTTTAAGATTTTAAAATATTTGAAGCTATCCTCCATTCATTCTTTGTTTTTTGCTTTGTCTTGTGCTTCCACCACTCTTATCCTCTATTGCCTCCATCTTAGGTGGTCTTGTGCAAAAATCCACATCTTCTTGACTTGCTGATTTGCAAAATCTATAATATATAACTCCTCTTCTACTTCCATCATCCACACATCCACTATCTTAACTAGAACTCTTTCATCTTCAAAAGAAGTCGCCTCCTTACTTGGTATGTAAGCATGAAACCAATCCTTTATACGTTGTCATATCACTATAAGAATGTGTCCTTGAGCCTTTGAATCTTGCCAACTTCTCATGGAATTCTAGTGGTCTCCAATTGCATTTCAATTTTTTTACCTTTCCAATCAATTCTTTGGTCTTCACCTCTTCTCGGACTTGATGACAATTTGTTACATGTTGCAACCTTACATTCTCTGCAACTCTCTTTTACTTCAACAATGTTCTGTGTAAGAGTTGTAAAAACTCTTACTCCTTCATTCCAAGTTCCATGTTTCTGAAGACATTGTCCCCTTACCACATTCAACCAAAATTAGGTACCTCTATTTGTTCTCTTTAGTCCATAAAACTTGCCAAGCATACTTTGTTCTTTGACTCTATTAAAATGACAAAGTAGCAAGTGATTTGTATTTCTCATGATCAGGTACCAATGATCATTTGCATTAATCTTGCCATGGTCCTCAATTTTCATCTCCTCTTCATTAGGCTCCATACTTACTTTAACGTAATTTTCCATTAGCCATCTCAAAATTCTAGAATCTGAGTCATGTTTAAGCTAGATAGCTTTCCTCATGTCTTCACCTCTTTCATATTTATTTTAGCTGTCTTTGACCTTTTCTCTTTCTTGTGTCTTTGTTGTCTTTAGTATACTCCTTTAATGATTATCAATCATAGCATTCTTCTTTTCACCAAACCATAAGCTATATTGGTCAGCCCATGCATTTCTCTCATTATATCTTTTATCCCCTTGAAGCATCCTCTTCCACTCATCTCTCAAGATATGAATAATATACTATGTGAGAATTGTAAGAGTTCTCTCCCACTTTATTTCATGAATATCTAGGGTATGTGGTTTTCATGCCCATCCTTCCCCTGGTTTTATGGAAGGCTATTTGTTTCCATTTATAGAATTCTCAATTCCAGTTACACCTACACACACAACAAACAATTTCTTCTCTCTGATTTTTCTTGGAAATTTTATAGTTTGCAGTCTTATCATGCATACGGGATTCTCCTTGAACCCTTTTCTCATCTCGTGCAACTCTTTGGTTATGCTTGCAACCTTTATTCTTGTTCCATAGAACAATTTCTTGCTTCGTATAAACCTTCTCATTGATGTTCAAGGAAATGGTTTAGTCATCTCTTCCTTGAGGCACTCCTATATACCCTTCTTCATAACTATCCTCATAAATCAACCGTCACCTTTTCTTGACTGCATGTGACAATGATTTCTCCTCCTCCTTGCTGTGCGGGTAATCCTTTCTGTGGACAAAAACGATCCCTCTAGTTCTATGGGAGGATATGGCAACAAACTAGACAAATACAAAGGAGGGTAGATGACCTACCTCACTCTGATGCTAACATCTGTTGATGTCATCCTCGATCTTCTCGCTTCCAAGTTCAATCCTCTCTATGTCGTTGTGGATGAATACTTGCAAGGAAGATCAAACAAATATGACAAATGCATACATAGCATATTTCATTTTAACATAAACTATGTGACAAATCGAGGAGTATAACACTAAATGAGTAGTGATTTACACACTTATGGAAAGAAAACACATAATGTATTATTAATATAAAGTAAGGGAAGCATACAACCACTTAATCCTTGATGTTGGAAGCCTCCTTTAGGTGAGTTTCCAAGTCCTAGCCAAGACCTTCAAGCACTTCTCCTTAGCAAAATAGGTAGCATTTAGGCATAGTTTCAACATAGGAAGGAAACCAAGCAATGGCTAAAAAAAAGTAGATGGTAGGTATTTGATTTATAGGGAAGGAGAGGGAGTTGAGGATCTGTAAAAGAAGGGAGAGGTTCCACATTTCAAGAGGAAGACCTATGAAAGTAGGATCAAGAACCATGAATGGGAGGTCTCACTCTAATCCTCATTCAATTGCAACCAACTCGCCATTCTCGAGACTTCTAGTAAGAGAAGCTTCTCCTCCATTATATGAAAAACTTCTTGAAGAGGGATAGTGCATATTTTCCTATCAAAAGGCATGCTGTCAACGCTAGTCACTAGTTAGAAAAAAGGTTACCAACACATGTTTATCTGCTAAAAGTAGCGATGGACTTGAAAATCAAGGTTTTGTACAAGTTCTTTATAATTTCTTCAAGGCAAGTCTTATTTTTCCTTTAGGGATGCTTTTGAACATGTTTTATGGTGAATACATTATTTTTGACATCTTTCGTCACTTTGCGACACTTGCGACATTGACGACACAAAGTGAAACACTTAGGATATGAGACTGGGAGTGAGACAAAATTATGTATAATAGATGTATAATATATGCCCCCTAAAGCATGAAGTCATAATGGGAAGTGATCGCTAAAATTATTTACAAATCAAGGCAAGGACGTTGGAGAACCATCGTTAGGAAATCTGCAAATCAAACATAATACAATATATCTAACATCTCTGATGTAAGTATGTTCAAAGTATAAGCATCTAACAATACATAGATCCACGACATGGATGCAACCATATGACTAGAAAAGATCATGTGAATGGATCCACGACATGGACATGACCATCCAAATAGAAGGGATCACGTGTATGAATCCATGGCATGGATGCAACCATCCGAATAGAAGGGATCATGCGTATGAATCCATGGCATGGGCACAACCATCTGAATAGAAGGGATGATTTGTACAATCATGAATACTTAATAACTCCATGCAACCTGGATTTATCAGAGGAAACCCAGGGTCTTCATCTTTTTCTCGATCTAACCAAAGCATGAGTCTAACCATGTGAATAAATGGGTTGAAGTCGAACATGGTAGAAACCACATGATTACCAGTCAATGATGTAAACTGTTGACAAGCGTGAGAGAAACCACCAATGATGATAATGACTCTCAAGGTACAACAACGCAATCTACGAGTGTGAACAATGAAGTTGAAGTTGAACACTCACAGGATCATTTTATTGAAGGCGAGTGATGTGAACCTATCATTAAATGTGAAGAACCTAGCATTGAGGTATGTAAGCTCGAAGGTACTGAAAGGGAGTTTCTAGATCATTTTCCTGGATAATGAGCTAGAGTCGACAGGAAATGATCCATCGAAGGAGGGCCATATTGTTTCCCACATCATCGACATGAAACATAAGATTTTGTAGAGTTGGAAAGAGTGATTCATGATCGTTGCATAAAATTCAAACTAGGTATATGTGGTTTGAATTGCAGATGGGGACTTCTCTTGAACATATCAACGGCATGACTTCGGAATTTGGCAGCATTTGACTTAACATAGGATCAGAGGTCATGGTGATAATAGGATATAATCAGATGAGAGGAAAATGGATTTCCCAAACTCGATAAGATAAGTGACGAAGTGAGGATAACCCAAACCCGACACGAGATTCAGATAAGTTTCATGTTCAAGAGTGACATGCTACCTTTATACAAAAAACAAGATATATGTTTAATTCAATTTTTTCCCCACTATTTCTAGAGAGTACCTCTTTATTTTTAATCCCAAGATTGAAGAGGATACCATATGCTTATCGTATAAGTTCATCCTTCGGATGAATCCATCCTAGTATTTTTAACGAGCTCTAGGAAGGAGTAGCTCGGTCTCGTCATGGTGACAAGTCCTTCATCATTTTAGTTTTACGAGTTCGACGGAAGGGTAACTCAACATCGTTTTCATGTTTAGAGAGTTTGAAAAATATGAAAGAAGAAAACTTGAGAGGTCCCTTTTTGTAGATAGTCTCTCGAATTCGAAAAGGTAGAAAACAATATTCAAGAGAACCTCTTAGCCACGTGTGACCTAGGTATTCCTTTTTCATAGTTAGTCTATCTCAGTCTGGAAAATGGTTAAACTTATACTGAGTAGACGTCTTTTTATTTACTTTTACAAGTTCAAAAAGACAAGTGCTCGACAACTTTTCATATTTTGAGATTCTGAAAAGAGCTAAAAGAGGAATCCTATTGAAGGGATGAGTAGTATAAAAGGATAGCAACTGGTTTTGGTCATGATGGAACTCCTCAAAACATGTAAAGGTTAAGAGGTTGGCTAATAAGACCACTCATCGCAGATGTTCCTCATGTAAGGCTAAAACAACCAAGTGAAAGCGTATGGTCGGCCAAAGAGATGGTGACGATGGAATGAAAAAACCCAGGATCATATGGCAAAAGAAAGCTAATAAAAATGGGAAACACAAGAGGTAAAGTGGGAATGGTTTCATTTTTACACAAGCTTGAAACATGGGAAACTATGCTTGAGTATACTTGAATATGGTTTCATTTTTTCACAAGCTTGAAACATGGGAAAAAACTATGCTTGGATTTGGTTTCATTTTTACACAAGCTTGAAACGAAGACAAACTATGCTTGAGATTGGTTTCATTTTTACACAAGATTGAAACAAAGAAAAACTATGCTTGGATTTGGTTTCATTTTTACACAAGCTTGAAACAAAGAGAAACTATGCTTGAGATTAGTTTAATTTTTACACAAGCTTGAAACAGGAAAAGAACCATGCTCATGACACCTTGTTTCATTTTCTAATGAGCTTGACGCAAGTAAGGAATTATGCTCATGACACCTTGTTTCATTTTTTAACGAGCTTGACACAAGAAAAGAACCATGCTCATGACACCTTGTTTCATTTTTTAACGAGCTTGACACAAGAAAAGAACCATGCTCATAGGGACCTATTTCATTTTTTATCGAGGTTGACATAGTAAAGAACTATCCTCATGGTACCTTGATTACGGCCTATAAGAGGTCACAGCTTCCAAGAGGTTCCCATCATATGGAAGAACGATGCTCTAGAAGGGATACTTGTCAAGGGATCTAATGGAAAGACCAGCTTCTAATGCGCTCCGTACATGATGCACTATATCACTGAATAGATCATCAGTAGACGCGGGCACGAAACAAGTGGACACATAATTAACATGTGGTGAGGTTGATGCCACTTGCATAAAAGGACCATTTAGGGAATATGGTTGATCGAGAGTCAAATTAGGACCAACAAACAAAATCTAATCAATGGCCACAATTCTTCCTTCATGCAGAAACATATGACGTGAAAGAGAGAAGAGACAAGAGCTTCCATGACAAACATAGTCATGACTAAGGAGAAAATTAAAATCCAAATGGTCTTCGAAAACCATCACGTCGAGACTGATCATTTTTTCCCCAAAAGTGATCAACAACTTCAGAAGGATCCCTAAGGGTTGACTGGTTCCTCTGTTAAAATCTAACAAATTCTGGGTAATGGGCACAAGTTGCAGAGAACCTAGCTTGCTAAGTAGTTTAGGAAAAAATATAACAGATGTGCCTTCATCTATGGTTATGCCAGGTATGAGTATATTATAAGTCTATACCGTGATCTGAAGGGGCACATAGGAAGGAAGGCGATATCCTGCCAATCAAATCCAATCAAAGAAAGTGACTAAAATACTTGGAGAGGGTTCCATCGGAATGGGAGGGTTACACAAATAAGAGGATTCCCCCCTTGTACCATGGGAATAGGAGGATCACCCCCTTGTACTGTGGGAAAGGGAGGATTTCCCCCTAATTCTTTGGAACCTGAAGAAAGTAGAAGAACTTGAGTGGTACAAAATTCACTCTCTAGAGGATAGATATGATCAACTGAAAGCGGAATTAGGTCAACCATTTTTTCGACCAATGGTTGGTCAGAAACAAACTCATGGAATTCACTTTAAAGAGACTAGGATTGACCGAAGATGATTTCTGGTCAATCACTTGATCAACTAGTGGAGGATCAAGGTAAAGCTTCTGATAACCAGTTGAAATATGAGGTTGAGAAGCGGTAAGGTTATCCAACACATTAGAGGCTTCATCCATATAAGGAAAAAGGTGAATAGGATGATGCCCTTCACATAACCTACAGGGAATTTGACTTTTACCTTTTTCCCATGGGCTTTATTGTCATTAGTTGAAGGTTTTTCACCAGTAGGATCTCTAGAGGCTGATGACAAAGGTGGATGTGAACCTCTTGACCACACTTCTAATATCTTGGGAATACTAGGACATTCTCGAAGAAGGTTGTCACCCTTACAATCCTTGCGAGGGAATTTCACTTTACAAGGTTGATTGGAATATTTTTCAACATGAATTGAATTTGTAGAAATGGTCGCTTGGTTGGCCCTTTGCTTATTTTTCTTCTTCTTAATATTCCTTTTCTTCTTCTTCTTATCCACCTAGTTACTAGCTAGCAGGCTTTCACCAGACGAAGAGGAAGAAGACCGAACAGGTGAAGAAGGTAAAGAGTCAACTTTAGGCTCAACCGAAGGTTGATACTTCTCAGGTGGAGGAGAGCCCGGTTGATGAGAAGTTTGGACATTTGAAACCATAGGGGTCAAAAATAGCCAAATTGACAAACTAATGGTAAACCCACGAAGGGACAATTTTTCCATATAGTAAGCACCAAAATTTCCAAAAGAAGGAAAAGGACCAGGATTCTCGTCAGAGGGGTTTCCTTGGTTGGTGAACTTCGGAATTGTTTCCATTAGTCTCAACCTAAGATCTACTAAGGGGTATTTCCACAGGAAGGATGTTTTTCCACGGTTAGTTAATTGATTTTAGAACTTAACAAAAAAAAAAAAAAAAGGGGAAAGTAGGCATAAAGGTTTACCAAGAAACTATGAATTGCAATATACACCTTCGCAAACCAAGGACTTAACATATGAAAACCAATCTCCCTAAATGTTTTGTTTGGTATATCATAGTATACAAGGCGATATACTTGGTTACCTATGGATGGATAGCAACCTATTGGGGACTCCCAAAATATATTTGATGATACATGGGAGTGTAGTTCATAGTAGTGTTTCTTAATGCGTAACCGTTCGATGAGAGTGTTCGCATATACTTACCATGCGTGGAACGAGATTTCACCCTCGGGATACAGTGCTAGAAAATAACGAGAACTCCTATGTTTAACGATGTTGGAAAATGTCTCTAGCCTAGACCTCTAAATGTTTTCTTTAATTTTCCAAATGCTCCTAAGGTTAAGGCTCAAAGATCGATGTCACCTGAACACACCTATGATGCAACTAATATGAGAAAAAAGGTTTCTTTTGATTTCGATGAAAGCTATCTAGTGTAGGGAAAAAGCACGAACATTGATACAACAATCAAGTATGCAACACACAAAGCTTCCTAACTAGAATTTTTGCTTTCACTATTGTAATGCACCTACCAAATGTAAAATGTTTTTTTTTTTTTACTTTTCTTCTCAATGGATGAAAATGCACTTTTTAGCTTTCAACACTAATCAATGTAATATATGCTCAATGATAATCCCAAAAATGACTTTTCAATGCAATGTAATATAATGCAATTCAAAAAGTAAACTCTGAGATGAAAGCTAAGAAAATGAAAATGTGATTTCTTTTATGGTTCTTAAAAGAACTAATAGTGCTTTAATCAACAACAAATTAGTATTCCTCCCACACACACAAGCAACAAACAGTAAATTCAATGAACCCAATAACTAAAGACTCAACCAAAATTCACTTTCACTACTTCAAACAATGGGATGGGATTTTGCAAACCCATAAGAAATCAACAAAAATAATGGGAAAGTCTATGCACATAGAGTAGGAGAACACTTCATAGATCAAGGCACACTAGACCTTTCTAATAAAAACCCTAAAAAATACTCAGTTTTTTGATCAACACTACTTTTATGGTCAAAATATGCACTGATAAGGTGAATCAATTCTATTTTTATGGTCAAAACCCATGCTGATAGGTTGACGGGGTCTTCGACGTGACTGTAATGACAAAAATCAGTGCTGACAACACAATTGTTTCTGATAAAAATCGCACCGAGTGAGACAGACTTAGGAAATTGAGGAGAAATCCAAAGAGAGATCTATACTTAACACTCTAAAGAATGAGCTACTTAGAATCTAGACCCAAAATGAATCTAAATCATAGATCACTAGGAGGTTGGCCAAACTAATCACAAAGACTAAACTTAAAAAGGAGATTTGAAGGGATATAAGATCCCTAGCAGAGTCACCTTTTTTTTGTGCAGTCAATCCTTTTTGCAGGCAGAAATGATCCCTCTAGTCCTATGGGAGGATCTAGCAACAAACTAGACAAATATGTGTAGAATTTCCTAGTTTATACAGGAAATACAAAGGAGGGTAGATGACCTATCTCACTATGATGCTAACACCCATTGATTTCATCCTCGATATTCTCACTTCCAAGTTTAGTCCTCTCTATGTCATTGTGGATGAATACTTGCAAGGAATATCAAACGAAGACAACAAATGCATACATAGAATAATTCATTCTAACATAAACTATGTGACAAATCAAGGAGTATAACACTAAATGAGTAATGATTTACACACTTATGGAAATAAAACACATAATGTATTATTAATAGAGAGTAAGGGAATCATACAACCACTTAAGCCTTGATATTGGAAGCCTCCTTTAGGTAAGTTTCCAAGTCCTAGACAAAATATTCAAGCACTCCTTTCTCCTTAGCAAAATGGCCAGCATTTAGGCATAGTTTCAACATAAGAAGGAAACCAAGTAATAACCAACTAACAGCTAAGAAAAAGTAGATGTTAGGGGTTTGATTTATAGGGAAGGAGAGGAAGCTGAGGATCCATAAAAGGAGGGAGAGGTTCCACATTTCAAGGGGAAGATCCATGAAAGTAGGATCAAGAACTAGGAATGGGAGGTCTTGCTCTAATCCTCATTCAGCTCTGAAAATCTTGTCGTTCTTGAGACTTCTAGTAGGTGAAGCTTCTCCTCCAATTTAGGAAAAATTGTTTGAAGAGAGCCAGTGCAGATTTTCCTATCAAAAGGCGCACTGCTACCGCTAGTCACTAGTTAGACAAATGGTTACCAACGCGGGTTTGTTTGCTAAAAGTAGCGTTGGACTTGCAAAAAAAGGTTTTGTACAAGTTCTTCAGAATTTATTCAAGGAAACTATTCTTATTCCTTTAGGGATTCTTTTGAACATGTTTCATGGTGAATGCATGTTTTTGACAACTTTCGTCACTCTGCGACACTTGCAACATTGGTGACACAAAGTGCGACACTTAGGATATGAGACTGGGAGTGCGAAAAATATTGTATAACACTCCTTAATGGAAAGCTATTGGTTGTTTCCTCATTCTTGATTTATTTTTTCCTCCCTTAGACTAGCCAAAATGTGTTGAGATGATTTCTTCTTATCAACCCCTCTTCCACTAGCTTCACACTTATCTACTCCACAAATTTGCAAAACATGTGGCTTCCTCTCTCTTCCCAATTTCCATTGGTCTCCAATCCATGTGAAAAAATATTCTAAACCAATAAACATTCAATAAGAGAAGACACAACTAATCAATTATACCTCTGATTTTACTCCTCCTCTCACAAACTTAGAGAGTTTCAGCCTGAACTCCATGGCCTTCTTCCACATCATCTTCACGAGACATTTCCGAATCTTCATATTTTTTGGTAGTTCCTTGAGGTTATCCATCTTCTAAATTTTATACCTCTTGTTGTTCTTCACCAACATAACTCTGCTCCTCCTAACTTTTTGCATCTTCCATAATTTCTCTCTTATTCAACTTCATTGTGTTTGGTACCTGCAAATGCAAACTCATACAAACAATTATTTTTTAATGAATTAAATTCTTCCTCCTCATATGATTTCATTGACATCCTTTCCTTGTGCTGAGCTAAGCAAATCATCATCTCATCACCATCATCTTCCTCTCCTAGGATTGATCCTTTTTCTAGTTCACAAAATTGAACAACCTCTCCTTCACACTAAGTTCTCCTAAGTTCATTCTCCTCTATTGAAGCACTTAAGCTATACTTCATCCTCTTTTGAAATAGAGGCCATTTCACATTCTTCTTCCTTAACACCCAACCTTCTTTGTAGTCTTCTACCCTCTCTTCTAGCAATTGTAGCATTATGCTAACTCAATCCTTTAAATCAACCATTTATATGTCAAATTCCTCTGGACCCATTCTCCTCTCAATGCCATTTTATTTGGCATTCTTATCACCCCTTGAAAAATTTTCTTTCTCTCTTTGACTCCTCTTTGGGGACTTCTCCTATCCTCCTCTCCTTTCCAACCTCAGTCGAAATAGCGCTTTCTTTATGCAAACTCTTTGCTATCAGACCTTTGCCACAGTTCCCTAAATTTTGCTGCTACCTGCTACAAATCCAATGACCAATTACCTGTTAAGGTCCTTCCACTTATGAGATCTTTGTATCTCAGATATCTTCACACTATTCACGTGGTCGGGATTGCTTCTTTATTTCCCAACTCTTCTCCTTTTTGGAACTTCCTCCTTTGTGTTGAATTTCCATGATCTTGGGTCTATGATAGAATCTTAAAACCTTAGATGCTACCAAACCAAGAATCTCAATGATAATAATTTGCAGAGTGGAATATAAACAACAATAAATCACACATGCAAAGAATATAGACAACCTTTTACATTTTTCAACCCAACTTCGTTATATTAAACAACATATAATACAACAGCCTAGGGCTCTCGTACCAGGGATAATGGCCTTCATACATCCACTAGTACAAGATACAAGTTGGGGCTTGGTGTCTGTACATCAATGAACAATATGTCGTCAACAAGATACTCTGACCATTTGGCTAATGTAGCGTGCTCTCTTAGCTATTCTTAGTCGTACCCTATACATGTCCATTCTTTCAGCTCTTGATCTATAGCTCCTGCCTCTATCAATGCTCCAAGTATATCTATCCACTAAATATCGACTATCCAATCTACTCACTAGAGCATTGTTCGTCCATAAATGCATCAATACATTGAGACTCCTATTGAGTTGTTCATAGCTCCACTTGTCAACAACTCTGAACTACCCACTGCTGCTCCTCAACTACTCAGAGAATTCAGCCCACTATGTTCTTCCTACGCTGCACCGATGAAGACCAACATAAGGCAAAGAGGGCTACCACCTATCACTGCAAGATGTCCATCTCCCACAATGAACACAGGCTAGGAGGACTGGCCATCATCTATTGTAGAAGTCCTTCTACACACACAAGTCTTAGGCTCCACAAACTGCTCCTCTGGTTCGTCAACCCTTCAGCTCGAAAATTTGCTCTCATAATTACCTTTGTCCATCAAGGTGTTGCTCAACGGGATCTAAGTTGGACACTATCTCACTATCCTCCAACAGACCATAGGTGCCCAATCCAAGTTCACACTTGGTCCACTCTCATGCTACCCTCTAACAGTCCACGCACTAGCATCTGCACCTAGCTAGGGCATCCTCACACCTAGGAGGCCCTTACACACGTCTTCCCACAAACCTCTCCAACTCTCCTTTACTATGTAATAGAGGAGCTATTTCACAAAGCTAGGCTCTAAACTTCATTGTGAAACTGCCCACTGGTTAGGGCTTCTAACATGCCATGTCATCCCTACCTCCTTGGCTTCAACAGACTGCAAACGTTATGTCCACACTAGGTCACCTACATCCATTAGGGGAATTTTGAGCTCTAAAATGGGCCTCCTAAGTAAATTATTAAATAATAGTGGAAATAATAAAATAAGATTAGATTACATCATCAAAGTTTAGAGGGAAAAAAGCAAAAACTCTTTTTTCAACTCGTATTTTCAAATAATCTCCCTATGGGTTTACTCAAATTTCAAGAGACAACACTTTTGGATGCATAATTTGATTCCTCATCCAAGGAGTACCCATGTTGCATACTTTCGATGGACCCTACCACACGAAAAATGAGAATTGCATGAAAAACGTGATTACAATCACGTTTTTCATGTATTCTCATTTTTCGTGTAGCAGGGTGCATCAAAAGTATGCAACATGTGTACTCCTTGAATGAGGAATTAAATTTTGCATCCAACAAGTACTCCCTCTAGAAATTTGAGTAAAACTTTAGGGAGATAAATTGAAAATGCGAGTTGAAAAAGTAGTTTTATTATTTTATTATTTTTTAATGTTTTTACTTTTTTACTCCAAAAATGGTGAATCACCCCCCATGGTTGACATTATCATCTTGAATCCTATTGGTTCTTATAAAGTTTATTTTGGTTGTACATTTTTCTTTGGAGGCCCATGTTAGACCTCGAAATTCCCCTAATGACTCCATAGCGTGATCTGCTCATAATTTGAGTTCCTTCATGCCCAAGGAAACTCCAAAAAATGGCTCCCAACAACCTGCAATGTAGACTGATCCAAATTTATCCTTCAAACACAGATCCAACACCTCAAAAACACATCTCAACTCCCTGTTTGAGGTTCTCTTTGACTGCTGCAATTCTGGGTCTGGTTAGGGCACAATACATAGTCCTAACAACCCTCACAAAATGCTGCAACAATCCTCCTTTTGCTACAAATTCCCTTCTCCAGCAAGCCTCCAACTCCATGCTTCCCTGTTCACTGCATCAATTCTTAAGTAGGCTTTACAACCCTCTTGTCTTTCCTAGAACAAGCATGTAGTGGCTTCTAGGGCCTGCATCTTGCTAGAACAAGTCATCTCCTTACTGTGGCAGCCATTCTCATGGGTCTGCACCCTCCCTTGGTCCTAAAAATAAAATTCCCTTCCTCGACCTCCAAGAACAGGGCCTTGACCCTCCAACCGACACTTCAGTCCTCTTGAAATAACCCAAAACAATCCTTCAATTGACCTCGTTGTCCTTGTTCTTAGCTATGGCCCAAAATAGGGATTTTTCTCCTCACCGATTTCTTCTCTTGTGTATGAGTGTTACACAATGGATGATCAAATGAATGCTCCCTCACCTTGTATTTATACAAAATACAAGGGCTCCAACGAATTCCTTGAAGAGACATGTCTCTTGGACCAAGCCTACATGACTTCACTGTCCATAATTAATTGTCAACTTCAAAAATTCAAATTTCAAGTTCTAGAGCTCCTTTTTGAGTGATTTTCAAAACATTGGAATCGGAATGCCAAGCTCTATCACCTCAAATCTTTTCATGTTCAAATTATTCATAGTTTTGGCCCAAATCACAATGGGTGTAAAACCCCATGCTTGGGTTCCAAGCCCACGTGCCTACTTGTGGAACTTTTCCCTTCAATCCCTGAACCCTAGGGCTTAGAGTACCTCCCAAGCTACAAAAAAAAGTCAACACTCCCTCTTAGCGAGGGAGGTACTTCCAAGACTACAAAGTAACCATCATCATCTCAAGCAATACTAGTTCATTTGGCATCCATCACTGCAACATACCCTGTAGAATGAATCTGACAACATCGATAGTGTCTTGATCTCGTCACATCTGAACCTGAAGATCCAAAACCTCCATAGGGTTGTTCCCTCTAAGGCTAGACTCCCTCTGAGTCTACATGATCTCCACTAGCTCAATCCTATAATCACTCATCCTCCTGGATCAAATACCACACGTGAAAATCCCACCAATCTCAGATATGCAATATCACGATCCGATGAAGACTCTTGATGGCAGTTGTGATAGTATTGTGGATGAATGTTGGCACTGATGTTAACCAGACTGGAAAGAATGTGTGTTGCAACAAATGCATGGCTCAGAAGGATTCCTATGGTAGCTTTGGGCTTCATGTAAAGGATCATCATGGTGGGTTTGATTTCATGTTTACAAAGAGTTAATGAGCAGAGAAGTTTACAGTCATCTTCCAGGCAACATAAGGACTCAAAATACGCATCGAACCCTCTCCATTCGAAAGTGCTCTTAACAAGTTTTTCAACAATATGGGGAAGTCCATAAGTGGGCTCCTGGATCAAAAGATATGGTATGTGGAAGTTAATGGATTTGAAGCCTTAGGAAAGAAGAAATATCAACATATCAGAGATTGGAATATTAGAGGTCAGCATATCAATGCATCAGAACATCACGATATCGGAATATCAGAGATCAGAATGTCAGAGGTCCAACATATCAGAGATCTGAATATCGGAGGTCAACGTATCAATGCATCGACACATCACGATATTAAAATATCAGAGATCAGAATGTCGAAGGTCTAGAAAATCGGAGATCGGAATATCGAAGGTCAGCATATTACTACATCAACACATCGGAGCATCGACACATCGAAACATCGAAATATTGAAGTATCAGAACTTCTTAAAGTGAGGAACCTTTAAAAAGTTGTGATATCGATAAAGTGCTGATAATATTAAAAAGTGTTGAGGAATGTCTATAAAGATTAACGGAGGATTTCATTGCAAAACAAAAGGTTTACGGGCCCTCTTCTGTCTCCTCTAGCAGGACATATGGAAGCATATGATTGGCTCTAATAAGATACAATGGCAACATATTAATGGCTCTGTTAAGACACATGGAAGAATATGATTAGCTTCGATAAGATATAGTGGAATATGACATCAGTGTGATGTTGCAGTATGACAAGACACGTAGCGGGCATATTCACCCTTATTGAGTAGTCCAATGGGACAAAACCAGGTGACACATGTCCCCTCTAAGGAGTTGCCACGTGGAGAGATGACATCATATCGAAGGTCGGTATATCAGAGGTTGAAGATGTCGAAACTTTAGAACAATTGGAGTTTAGAAAAGTTGCGATAAAGGGGGCTTTCGATATTAGGTTGGCACATGGTCATGAGAGTTCAAAGAACCAAGGGTGCAAAGTGGTTAAAAAAGGAAGAATGGCCCAACAAAATTCCCTAGCACCTTAAGGCTAAGCGATAGGTCACAACTCTCAGTCCTATGATGAGAAATGTGGTGAGGGATAAGAAGAAGGAGCCAAGATGAAATCAACACTTTGTAGAAGTTACAATACAAAGGGGGCTCTCATATGGCATTAAGTTGATGGTCATTGGCTCGGTCATATGAGAAAGAAAATTCCAAAGGAGCTAAGCGCTAAGGGACTGAGGAGTATCAGAGCATTGCAACGATGTGGAATTTCTCCTATAAGATAGTGTAGAGAGTTAATCAAGTTTCAAAGGGTAGCTAACATGTTTTGTGAAAACAACTTCAAGCATTTAAGATTCCAAGATAGAGGATCAACATTAATGAACCAATTTTCAGATTTGAAGGTTGAATATGTTAGGCCCCTATACTACTAGTGTAACCCCTTAATGGTATTAGTACAACCCACTTATTATATTGACGTACCCATGTAGTGCCCATATTGTTACTATTGTGCCCCATAGAAGCCCACTATTGTTATTATTGTGCCCTTACATTATTATTGTTATGTAGGCTCTGATTATGTTATGACCCCTTAGACTCCTATATATAGAGAGGAGGTCTTTTCGTTTGAATCATCGAAGAATTGTTCATTTATGTAATGTAAAGGAGGTTTCCCCCTCGAAGAGGCTAAATTCTAAGGCGTTGATCTATCGTTTCTTGAGCTGGTTTCATAACATTGACACACTGTAGCAGTCACACCCTTGCTACTGATAGAGTTATCTTACTTGCCTTTGTGCAACATCGCGGTCGACGCATTACCTTACGACCCATTACTCGGACTCCTACACCAAATGGTCTAAGGTCTAAATGGGACTTCTTAACTGGGAGATCCCCTTGACATGTTGGTAGGTCCAACTTCGTCAACATTTCTAGTGCTAGAAGGAGGGCCTGATGACAAGTCGTGTCCTCTCATCCAATTTTGAAACTTTGCATATCTTTCATGGATTCTTGCACTCTTCTTCCCCCACAGTGTTTCTGGAATCGTGAAGATGTCTCCATCATGGCGAAGCTTTGCGATCTCTTGTCCACTTTCATGTATGATGGTGAAGGAGAAGTGGCCTAGCCTAAGAACTTACGTAACTTTATTTCCATGCTTCATGAGGAAGATGAGTTTTCTGACGAACAAGATGATTTGTTGTTTGCATACACACTTTGGGAATCTCCATTTCATTGGTTTCTCAGCCTACTAGTTGACACCATGCACTCATTTGAGCACTTATGTGATCTTATTGAAGATACGTTCTATCATTTTGATCCATGCCATCTTGATTGGAAAATGTTACAACAATGGAGGGCTCCGCATGAATCGGTTATTATTTTTGGCAGTGCTTTCGTGACTTGCAGTTTCAAGCTCCAAGGAGCTAAATGAAATTTGCTTATCTTTGGGACCGGTTCGAGTATTTCCTTAAGAAATATGTTCGTCCCAAGGGAAAGTTTGAAATCAAGCCTCGCTCAACATTATTCATTGATGGAGTTGTGCAATCTCATGTGGATGTGGTCATTGTCTCAATTGATTGTCTGCCTCCCTCTCATTCAACAACTCCACCACTACCCATCGACGTTGAAGATCATGATCACACACCAATTCATATTTCTTTATCATATGCTATCTTTTCTATGACCTACGTCTTCGCACTTAGTTTTTCCTCTGGATGATGCTGTCTTGTGTTTGTCCATTTCAGACTCTTCACTTGTTCTAAATGAGGAACAACCCACTAACAAAATTGATGTTGCATAACCAACGTACAATGTCATTCATGAAGAGTATGAGTGGGAGCTTGAGCATCAACACTCGGGGAGGATGACTCCCTTCCATCTAAGCCTCCTCTGTTCTTTCCTAACCTCTTTGGTGAACCTTCCATCCATGATTTTGCATGTGTGTCTTCATTCGCGGATGCACCCATTATTGATCACTCGCAGGACTCACCAGATGTTAGTCCATCATTCGACAATGGAGAGGATAAGCTATTCATTGAAAATCCACTTGAGCCTTCATTTGTCTTTTCCAAAAACACATGAAAGGATGAGTTTTCTCCCTATTCATATATACCTTGTGGTATAGGTAAATTCTTAATGCAGACAAAGACAATTCCTCTAGCCTAAGAGAGCGGGTCTAGCCACAAACAAACAATCTAGTGAAAAATTCCTTAGGCTAGAATAAAATAAGAGGGCCTACCACTTAGAACGCTATTCCACTTGGTGATGATCCTTCTTCCTTACTCCAACTACTTTTCATTTCCTTCCTCCGAATGCCTGAAACAAGAAAACAAACAACAACAACAAACGTGATAGCATACAAATTACATTTATCCTACTTAAAAGATCAAGGAATATTAAGCCATAAAATGTAAGATAACACTTAATGTAGGAAATCAATCAATAGTTGTATTCATATAAGTTCAGAAAGAGATTACAACCAAACCCTTGACATTGCATGTCTCCTCCAACATATTCGGGTTCCCACACCTTTGCTAGCATCTCATGGGTGGCCCCAACAATGGAATTTTTAAGGCTTCTTCCCTTTAGTTCCAAACCAAACCAAACACCCTATTCTCCCTCCACAAACATAAACTAGAAAGCTACAAGCTATATATATCTTGTTGGTTATTCAAGCTCCAAAAAGACTAGTTCAGCTTGGAAAAGTAGGAGTTTATATAACATTGCTGGAGGGGAGATGGTTCCTCTTATGATGGGAGAGGGCTTATCTCTTTGGTTTGTTCCATATTAATAGGGGAAAGGAGCCCAAACTGACTTCCTCGACTCCATCCAGCCCAACCATTTACCAAACTTTCATTACAAAGCTTCTAGACCTGGAAGCTTCGACTCCATATTTAAAAATTAAAAAAAAACCAAAATAGGATCGGTATGATTGAGAAAAGGCACATTCATGTCGTACGGTGCTAGGCAGAGTTTTAAACTCTGAAAATCGACATGAGGAGGAAATGGTTCACTAGCGTTGGTCTTGTAAACTAGGGTAAAAGGAATATTCTTGGGAAATGATGCAAAAAGGGAAATGTTCTGCTTATGAAGAGGGACATAATGGGAGTTTCTTCATGATGGGAAAGCATATAGGGTTCACTGTAGAGATCCTCCAGGATCAAGGAATGGGAATTACATGGACAGTGACAAAATGTTGTATAATAAATGCCCCCTAAAGCATGAAGGCTGAACTAGAGTGAGGGGGAAATGCTTTACAAATAGGTGTAGGGAACCAGAGTCCATCATCGTAAAAACCTACAAGCAAGTATAGATAGATATACATTACTGAAACTCTGACAAATGATACATGAATTGTGGTATGGACTCAGACATCCAAAGAAAGATCACGTAAATGCATCCAAGGCATGGGCACAACCATCCAATAAAGAGGATTATATTGAAACCAAGGTATGGTTGCAATCATCCAATAATGAGAAGGATCACATATAAAAACTCATGGTATGGTCACAACCATCCATCTGAGAGAGACATGTGTATTGGCATGATCATATCACATCACCTTACAACCTAGAATTTTGTAATCTGAGCCTAGGTTTGTGTGCTTCAACACAACCGGATCAAAGTACAAATTCTAACATGCGAATAAATGTGTTGAGGCCGAACATGCTAGAAATTCACTTGATTACCCGTTAATGATGTGAATTGTTAACAATCGTGAGAGAGACCACCAATAATGGAAATGGTTCTCAAGGTACCAAAAACATAATCCACGGAATGTGAATAAAGGAACTGAAGTCGAACACCCATGAAATCACCTGATCAAAGGTCAATGATGTGAACTTTTCGTCGAGTTTAAAGAACTTTCCATTAGGGCATGCAAGCTTTAAGGTACTGGAAGGGAGTCTCGCAACCAACTTCTCGGATAATGAGCTGAAGTCGACGGGAAGTGATTGTGTCGAAGGAGGGGCATGATGTATCCAACATCATCAACATGAGAGAAAGGGATGCAATGATAATGGATGATACAGAATCAGAAATGAGTGTAACTGCAGAAGGACAACTCTTGAACATATCGGTGACACGACTCTGTAGATTGGCAGCTTTTGGATCTATAGGATCGAAGGTCATGATGACATGGAAGAGATAAAATTGAAGGCAAAATTGAATGGCCCAACCTAGGAAAGTCAACAATGAAGTGAGGATATCCCAACCTGACACAAAGCAGAAAGTGTCATGTTTAAGCGTGAGCTGCCGACACAACTGATAGAATTTCCCATTTTCCCCCACCATTTATGGAAGGTGTCTGAATTATTTTTTAATTGCAAGCTTGAAGGGGATATCATGTGCTTTCACTGTAAGTCCATCCTTCGAATGAATCCGACGTAGCAAGATTAATGGGCCCTAGGAAGGAGAAGCTCATGTTTGTCATGTTGACAAATCTATGTCGTTTAATGTTTTAACGAGTTCGACAAAGGCATAACTCGGTATCTTTTTCTTGTTTGGAGAGTTTAAAAAAGACACGGAAAAGAAAACTCCACATGGTCACTTTTTGTACATTTGCGTCTCTCGAGCCTGAAAAGGTAGAAGACGATACTTAAGAGAACCGCTTGACCATTTCAGTCAAGGAATACCTTTTTCCTAAATAGTTTATCCCAACCCAAAAAAGGGGTAAATGTATGCTAGGTAAACAATGTTTCACAACCTTTAACAAGTTTAAAACGACAAGAGCTTGACAATATTTTCATGTTTAAAGAGTTGGATTGAAAGCGTATCCCCCGTTTTTATTCTCTTTAATGAGTTAAAAATGGAAAAATACTCGACGATCTTTTCAATTTTTTTCAAGGCAGAAAAGAGCTTAAAGGTGACTCATCCTAGAGGAATGAGTGGTATAAATGGTAGAAACACGTTTTGGTTAAGGGGAAACTGCTTGAAACATTGAAAGGTCAAGATGCTAGCTAGAAAAACCACTCATTGTTGTGATTCCCTAGGAAAGGAAAAACAACCAAGTGAAAGCATATGATCAGCCAAAGAGATGGTGGTGATGGAATGAAACAACCAAGGCTCATCTAGCAGAAATTAGCTGATAAAAATGGCAATCATGAGATGTAAATTGGGCATGGGTTCATTTTTACACAAGCTTGAACCATGGGGAACTTTGCTTGAATTTAGTTTCATGTTTACACAAGCTTGAAACAAAAAACTATGCTTGAGTTTGGTTTCATTCTTACACAAGCTTGAAACAAAGACAAAATATGCTTGAGTTAAGTTTGGATGCCCCCAACATAGTGACCCAATTCGAGGTACATGCCTCCCAAGCTTCATTTCATTCAGGTAAGTGGAAGGAATGAAGGTTCATTTTCAAGATCTAGGAAAGGCACAACTAGGATTTTACGAGATCTTAATCAAACTCGATTTGGAAAAGGGAGTTGTTTCATTTTATAACAAGGTTGACACAGTAAAACAAATATCCTCAAGCCTCCTTGTTTCATTTTTTAAGGAGCTTGACACAAGACCAGGAACCATGCTCTGACACTTTGTTTCATTTTTTAACAAGGTTGACACAAGAATAGGAACTATCCTCATGACATCTGTTTAACTTTTTAACGAGGTTGATATAGGAAGAAACTATCCTCAGACATATTTTTCATTTTTTTAACAAGGTTGATACAGGAAGAAACTATCCTTGGACTCCTTGATTCATTTTTTAGCGAGCTTGACACAAGACAAGGAACTATGCTCACATCCCTTGTCTCATTTTTTAACGATCTTGACACAAGACAAGGAACTTTTATCGGACCCCTTGTTTCATTTTTTAATGAGATTGACACAAGAAAAGAAACTTTTCTCCGACCCCTTGTTTCATTTTCAACAAGATTGACACAAGACAAGGAAATATGCTCTGACACTTTGTTTATGGACCATATGCAAATATGGCTCCCAAGAGGTCCTCACTAGATAGAAGAACCACGCTGTGGGAGGAATACATCTTAACTGGTACCAAAGACAAATTGGGTTCCAATGCCCCTAGTACATAATGTACTATACCATCTATGTGATCATCAGAAAATGTGGAGAGGGAACGGGTAGCCACATAATTGACCTATGGTGGGGACGATGGCTGTAAAGGAGGCAGCCAGTGGCCAATTAATGACAACTGATCAATGGTCACTATTCTCCCATCATGTGGAAAACAAAACACACCAAAAAGTGAAGAAACAATAGCTCCCATGACATAAACATACTTGCGTCCAAGGAGAATATTGAAATCTAAGGGACCTTGGACTACCATCACATCTATATAGATGGTCTTTCCTCCCAAAGTAATAGGGAACTTGAGGAAGATCCTTAAGGGTTGAATGGTTCCTCTGTTGAAATCCAACAGATTATGGGTGATAAGTACAAGTTGTGGGGAACCCAGAGCTTCCCAAGTAGTAGAAGACATGATGCTAACAGACGCGCCTTCATCTAATATAGTGCCATGTAATACCATATTATCAGCTTGTACCATGATCTGGAAAGGCACATAAGATGGGAGACAGAATGCAGTCAATTAACTCCAATCAAAAGAAATGACAGAACTACTTGGTGGGGGCATCATAGGATTTACCCCATGCTCTATAGGAAGAGGAGAAGGACTCCCTTGAACAACTGCGATGGGAGGGCCACTCTTCAATTCATGAGAATCTAATGAGATGAGAAGAACATGAGCAATATTATCATCACTCTCTTTGGGAACAGAGTGAACAACTGAAGGCGAAGCCAAGTCAATACTCTTGTCAAACAATGGTTGGTCGGTAACAGACACAAGAGAGTCATGCTCAGGAATGGAAAGAGATGATTCTGAGTCAATCCTTTTACTAGCTAGGAGAGGGTCAGAAGAAAGTCTCTGATAACCAGCAGGGATTTGGGCTTGAGGAGTTGTAAGGTTTTCCAAAACTTTGTAAGCTTTAGCCATAAGAGGACAAAGGTGAACAAGCTTCTCTCCTTCACATAACCTACAGGGGAATCTAATATTTCCCTTATTCTTACCATCATTAGATAAAGGTGTAGCATCGACATGATCTCCAGAGGTGAATGGGAAAGGTTGATTCAGGCCTTGAGACCACACCTCTAAGACTCTGGGAATGTCATGACAATCTTGAAGGAGATGGTCACCCTTACAAAGCATGAAAGGTAATTTTACCTTCCACAAAGGATTAGAAGGTTTGTCAATGGGAAATGCATTTGGAGAAATAGATGCACAGTTGGCCTCTCACTTATCTAACTTCTTCTTCTTCATATTCTTCTTCTTCCTCTTAGCCTCCTAGTTACTGGATTTCAAACTTTCACCAGACAAAATAGAAGAGGAAAATGAAGAAATAGGGGAAGAAGGGGATAGGTCAACCTTAGAATCAATGTGATGTGATTCAAATGAAGGAGATGGCGGGGTAGGAGTTGGGACACCCGAGACCACTGAGGTCAAAAATAACCAGACAGGTAAACCAATGGTCAACCCAGGGAGGGACAATGTTTCCATATAAGGAGCACTAGCATTTCCAAAAGAAGGAAAAGGAACAGGATTCTCATCCGAGGGGAATCCTTGATTGTTAGACTTTGGAAATGCTACCATTGGAATCGACCCTAAAGAATCACTAAGGAAGATAACTTTAACTAGGAATATTTTGTGGGTAGTTAATTTTAAGACACTGAAACAAAACTTTTCCTTTTCATATTTTAAGAGTCAAGAAAAGGGAAAAAGGTGACTCTAGTCACTTTCAGAGTTAACGAGATCAAAAGGACAAGTGCTCAATGATCTTTTAAATTTAGAGAGTCAAAAAGACCAAAACGACTACACAGGATAATCTAGGCAAAAGAATTATTAGGTAACCATGAACTGCATAATACCTCTCAGAAAAACGAGAAGTATGGGTAGGAAATCTCCCCGAATGTTGTGTTCAGTGTATCAAGTTTACAAGGTGGCAAACTCAACTTCCTACGGATAAAGGATTGAAAACCTAGTGGGGTCTCCTTTTATAAACATGATGGTACGGGGAGCACAAGTCCGTACTAGCACTATCTAGTGCCGAAGCAAATGACAACTGCTAGGTTTAAAGATGTTGAAACATGTCTCTAACCTAGACCACTAAATGTGAGCATTAAGTTTCAATGCTTCCTTAGGTTAATTTAATAAATTTGACTAGTTGATCTTGAATTAGGTTTCAATTCCAAGGCCCCACCGCTGTCATGTGAAAACTCCTATATGCAGGTATACGAGAAAAGAAATCTTTGTCCGATGAAAGTTAACACTAATTGAGGGATAGAGAGCACACAATCAATGCAACAATAAAAGAATGAAAACTTTCACTAATACATGTCCTAAATGCACTTAATCTTCCCTTAACAACAAAAGAAGTTTCATTTCATTTCCAATGCTTATGATGGTGCAATTATAGCTTCTCAATGATGCTACTAAATTAATATTTTCACTTAAGTAAACTAGAATGATGTTCTTATTTTCATAAAATGAAAAATGAATCTTTCACATAAAGAACTTTAATGAAAATTTTCACAATTCTGAACAAACAAGCATTGATTGAATCCACAGCATGATAAATGAAACTAAAATCAACTTCTTCCCTAAATCGAACAAACCAAACACATAAATGCTTCAATCGACAAACCAAGCAATGTAATCTATGCTCGAAAAGAGAAAAGAGACACTCGAAATAAGAGAAAAAATGAGACTCTTTCACTCATTCAATTGAAAATGAAGCAATGAAGATGTTGCGATTGAAAGATGGATTAAATGAAGCAGCAAATCAAAAGCTTGAAACAATGAGTGAATTAAAAAATGAATGGTAATTGACCTATATTCCCTAGGATCATAGAAACCATCCAAAAAACTCAAAAAATCAAGTAAGGAAAAGGAAAACCAAACAAGCACACAAACCAAGCTAATGAAGCTTTCCAGTCAGGAAGAACACAGACAAAATAGGCTAAGAGGCAGAAATTAAGAGGGCAATACACACTGGTTATGATCCAAGAGAAACCCTGATCTTCATCTATAGGAATCGACGTGATTGCATAACTGACAACAAGCACCACAAGGGGGTACATCGTGACTGTTTTAAAACAAATCACACTGGTCGGCGTGACTGTCAGAAAATTAAACGCACTGATTGAGGATTTCAAAAAAAAATATAAAAAAATTCAAAGACCAAAACCAAACTTGTCACTCTAAATTTCAGAACCAAATTAGTAAACCAGGCAAAGCACAGAAAACCAAAGGGAAAGGGTGATACAACAAAAGTTCACACAGACCACAAAATTAAAATCAATCAAATGAGAGGATGAGTCCCTAGTGGAGTCACCAATTTGTGGTGTAGGTAAATTTTTGATGTGGACAAAGATAATTCCTCTAGCCTGAGAGAGCGGGTCTAGCCACAAACAAACAATATGGTGAAAACTTCCTTAGGCTAGAATCAAATAAGAGGGCCTACCTCTTAGAACGCTATTCTTCTTGGTGATGATCTTGCTTCCTTACTCCAACTACTTTTCATTTCCTTCCTTCGAATACCTGAAACAAGAAAACAAAAAACAACAACAAATGTGATAGCATACAAATTGCATTCATCCTACTTAAAAGGTCAAGGAATCTTAATCCATCAAATGTAACATAACCCTTAATGTAGGAAATCAATCAATAGTTGTATTCATATAATTTAGAAAGAGATTACAACCAATGCCTTGATGTTTCAGGTCTCCTCCAATGTATCTGGGTTCCCACACCTCTGCTAGCATCTCATGGACAGCCCCAACAATGGAAGTTTTAAGTTTTCTTCCCTTTAGTTTCAAACCAAACCAAACACCCTATTCTCCCTCCACAAGCATAAACTAGAAAGCTACAAGCTATAGATATCTTGCTGGTTATTCAAGCTCCAAAAAGACTAGTTCAACTTGGAAAAGAAGGAGTTTATATAGCTTTGATGGAGGGGAGATGGTTCCTCTTATGATGGGAGAGGGCTTATCTCTTTGGTTTGTTCCATCTTAATAGGGAAAAGGAGCCCAAAATGACTTCCTCAGCTTCATCCATCCCAACCATTTACCAGACTTCCATTACAAATGTGCTAGACCTGGAAGCTTCGACTCCATATTTAAAAAACTTGCCAAAAGAGGATCAGTGTGACTAAGAAAAGGCTCATTCATGCTGTACAATACTAGGCCAAGTTTTAAACTCTACAAATCAGCACGAGGAGGAAATGGGTCACTAACACCGGCCTTGTAAACTAGGGTAAAAGGAAGATTCTTTGGAAATGATGCAAAAGGGAAAGGTTCTTCTCATGAAGAGGGATATAATGGGAGTTTCTTCATGATGGGAAATCATGTAGGGTTCACTGTAGAGGTCCTCCAGGATCAAGGAATGGGGAGTATAGGGACAGTGACGAAATTTTGTGTAACACCTCTCTGTTTGATTTATCTGATCATGAGGATGCCAAGGAATTCATTGATTTTTCTGATCGTGGCGATTGCGATCCATTTGTTTCCAATTTTAATCTTGATCATCAATCTATCACAGTTGATATTTCGAAGCCTCCAGTTTACGATGATCTACCTGATGATGAAGTTGAGACACCCAAGACTATCAAAACTCTTCAGCCTGAGTTGATGATTATGTCAGGTCCTCGCTCTCTTGGGGTTAGTCTCACTTCTAATCATGAAATTGTTCAATCACCCAAGGCTCCTCATCACTCATCTATATGCGTTGAAGATCCATCTCACTCACATCACATTTCCTCCACTCAAACTACACCATCCCATTGCTCATGCATTGGAGGAGTCTTACATTGCAAGCACTCGTGCATGACGCAAGTTTTCTTTTTTTCTTTCGTTTGCTTGCATGTCACAGTCAAGAGTGTGCTTGTGCTTCAAAGTTGCATGTAGTTTCACATAGCACCATGATAAGTCCACGAACTTCCCATCATTCACATGCACTCACTTATGTCCCCTGGGAACTTTGAAACACGAAGTGTGGCTATCTTCATTGTTATATCTTTCTCGCTTCCTATTTCACACAACTAGGTTGCTCGCAGACCAAGCCTTCACCAACATGGGTCTACCATTGCGTCGATGGCTTCATTGGAAGTATCACTTCACGTGATTAGGCCCATGCACTGTTAGAGTAGGAGTAGGAGTAGTGTTTTCTTTCAGTTGTTTGCCTGCATGCTTGTTTTCTTACATGATTTGTTTGATTGTTTGTTTTCTTTCTTGTTTGTTTTCTTGCTTCACTTTCACTTTTTCTTCTACTATTTCTTTGCTTTGTTATTTGTTGGTTCACTTGTTTCATTCATAGGTTAGTTTTGCATGAAACCGTGTATGACTCTTGAAGCAAGCTAGGTAAAGTACAAGAGGGCTTGTACAGCTATCACTACTTGGTTATCTATCATCTTTCCTCTGTATGATGAGCTTGTTACTCTTAGTCCATGATACTTCGAAGGAAAATATGTACCATTTGAAGTGAACCTTGGTGAGAACACAACGCTTGCATGCTAAATAGTGTCACCTTCTCTAGTCGGTGTCTTTTGGGTTAACCCTTGTAAACTCATTCAAGTAGAGTAAGGTTTGGGGGAAAACCTTAACAGGCACGTTAGATATACAACAGACTACTTCTCTACTAGAACAACCTCTTCTTCTCTCAATAAGTCAGGATCCCTCCTTTGCCTATAAAATGAATAAGTGCTATGCACTATGAAAATGAAAATGAAAAAATGAAAAGTCAAAAAAATCAAAATGGAAAATGAATAAGCTGAAAGAAGAGAAAGGCTTCCTACGCAGGGAGGTGATGCAAGTAACTCCGTCGGGGTACTAACCAGGCTTGCTGGTAGAGGATCCATGCTTGTGTTCCTATGTGACTCCACTAGGGTACTATTCAAGCCTACTCGCAGTGGAGCAACACCAAAGATGAAACTAAGACTCTGACAACTATATGGCTTGTGCACCTATATACCCCTCAACCCCAATCAAAACAACTGTGTTGCCTTGGCTTGGAATGTGTGTCAATTGACCAAGAGTTTGGCATATGCTATATCTTACAATTAAGCTAGTGTGTGTTTGTTACCTATATCAATAGGTTTCATATTTCATGATTGGCTATAAAAGGTCCAAATATGCTCTGCTTTGATGATGCATAGATCCCATATTTCCATAAAGAGACAAGGTGTGTCTGCATCTTGATAGAGACTCAATTTTGATGGATGGTCCAACAGCCTAATCTGGATCATACCATGTTTAAATTTCCTGCTGTAGAATAGAGAAAGAAGTCTGTCCAAACTGTTTAATCTTGGCAGACAAGTAGTACAGGTAGAGAAGAAAGATTCCCAACAGTTTAATCTGGGACCCTGGAAGAAATAAGGGTAGAATTTGATAGAAAATCAAAGGAAAAAGCCAGGGAAAAGAAAAGGCACACAAAGGGTCTGCAAGTCCAAGTGCACCCTCCAAGAAGAAAAAATGCTAGACAAAGTAGTTGGGTAGGTAGATGGGGTTGCAGAAGTGATATTCAGTTCAAAAGATTTGACTTTGATGTTCAAAATAAGAGAAGCAAAACAAATGATTATGTCTAACCCTCCTTCCTTCCCTTTTCCCATTTGTTACTAACATCCCCTCATGAGTTCAAATGCAGGGAAAGATCTATGGTTGCATGGAGGTCCTTTATACTTTAAAAGCCACATTTCTTGTGCAAAGGTCTTTTCATTTTGATCTACTCTTTACACTAAGTTTCTTTCAAGAAAACTTAGTTGTATTGGCCTTCTTTTACATTTTTCCCTTCATCCATATTAACCTCTAATCCTATTATGTAACTCCCCTATCTTACCCTTCCCCTACTAGTATTAACACCATGGTGTATAAACCCCAAAATTTGTATAAATATCCCTCCCCTTGGCATTGTAGCCATATGGTCTTTTTAAAAAGGAATCAAAATGACACCTGGTCACTTTGATGAACCTCCTGGTCATCTCTCTTCCCATTCCAAGTCATTTTACTCATTTAGCCATCATTTGCAAAGAAAGACCATACAAAACCCCTCCTACCCATAACCCCTTTTTTCAAATCATGAGAAAACCCGAAAAAACCCATAAAACCCACTATCCCAAAGTTATCCGCCCAAATATTTAAATGAATATTTTAATCGCATGGTGGGCCCCTTCCCAACCTGCACGACCCGTCGGAGGACCCGCCAGCCGTCAGATCTCCGCCGCCCAGATCTAAAGGTGGGCGGTCAATTTCACTCCCCGACCTGCCGACCTTTAGCGTTCGGGGAAAGTGGTTTTGGGCCCGTACAAGGACACATGGCGAGCGCTGGGGTTGTTCGGAGCCCCCTCCCCGATACCGCCTTTTCCCCAAAGGTGGTGCGGGGAACCCGCTTACCACCATCCCGTTTACCACCCTCCCTCCTGCGTCACGCTCACGTCATCCTGACGTCACCTCACCTTTGCCCGCCCCCGCGTCCCGTGGACCTCCACGCAGCCCTGCCACCGCATCTGCTCGCCACCGTGTCCTGCCACCCTGGCTGACACCTTAGCGCCACGTCACTTCCGTACCTGGGCCCCACCATGACGTCATGCTGACGTCATCGGCGGAAAAGCGCCAAATACGCGCTTTTTCAAAAATTCAACGTTATAAATGGCCAAATGAGCCGTTTTAAGTCATTTTCATGCGTAAAAGAAGGAGCCGTTGTCAACCAGCTGTCGCGAAATTTGTCGTCCAGCCAACAAATTCAAGATTTCAACCGTTGCAAGTCCACAATTCGACGGCATTAAGCCTTCACAGCCCGACTCACAAGCGTCCAAGCTAGTTTTTCTAGGTATTTAGCCAGTTTCCTACTTCGCCCATGCATTTCAATTCTCTGTAAAAAATTCACCATTAAACACCAGCTAAACTCTTGAAATTCAGCTCTGCCTGTTACCCAAAGTGAACCCAAGTAATCTGCACCACCCCTAAACCCCAATTCGACAAAGGAGTGCTCGTTCCACGGGCTAAAGACCCCAAGATTGCCCTTGAGGTGCTCGGCATTGTTCCCTTTTGCCAAGTACAGCCCACCTGCTTTCATACCAAAGAAACCTCACTGTCTCTGCTGCCTCTCATTAGCAACTCACATCCCTGTGAATTTCGCGGCAAACTACAAAAGCCAGCTTGCATTATCCACTAAAGGAAGGACACCAGACTGTGTTGACAGTTGACCTGCAACTAAAAAAGTCTTTAAGGACTTGTCAAACCATTACCTTTACCTGTACAGATTAGCTCCTATCATGGCATCTCCTGCAACCTCATCCATCAGTGTGGCCTCACAAAGTCAAACAAATAAGGAGCTGGAGGCCTTGCCATTAGTTGACAAGGATGGTCTCATTGGAGACTTTGAAGGAAACAGGGACTTCTTGCAGACCTTCAGTAGACTGAGGGAAGACTATAAAGACGGGCATGGTACACATGGGATTTGGGAATCAAACCTGCCCTATTACTGCCTCCCAGCTGTGAATGTTTTCCCCGAAATCATTCACCTCTGTGCTGAACACTATGATGCCCAGCACAGAGCTGTCAGCACCCCATCAGGGAGGATCCTCTTTTACATCAATGCTGAGTCCATAAACAAAATGTTACAGTTTGATCAGACAGAGTTGTTGATCCCATTCTCCATGAATTATTTGATGGAAACTGGTGACAAGATGACCAGTGAAGAGATGCAAAAGGTCATCAGGAACTTCATGAGACCTGAGTGCCAGACTACAGAGCCACCTCCCTATCTGAATGAACAATTCAATGATGTAGGCAGGCTATTACTAGACATGATAGCCTATGTGTTGGGATACCAAAACAGTGAGCATGTGGACAAAGCCATGCTAGTGCTGCTGTCTGTTTACAGCCCATACCAACCCCCTGCCC
>APFE031186908.1:0-62684 GCA_000404065.3 Pinus taeda
AGAGAGCACACACTAGATGCACTGTCCTAAATCAAAATCAACAAGCAGTCTAAATGCAAATGCACATGCATGTATTTGTTTTCGCTTTCTTAATGTGTGAATGACAAAAAGAATGCTAAGTACAAATATGAATCGTTTCAAGTGATAGTACTAACGATTTTCTCTTCAAAATACAAAAGGAAGATAATGACGAAACTTTGCGATTTTGAATTGAAAACTACTTTTGACACTTGAAAACTATTCATTCAAATCAAATACAAGACTAACAGTGTAATCGACCATCAAGAACAATAGGATCCTTTTCTTCGACTGAAAACGACACTTGCAACACTTCCAAATCAAAAGACGACAGTTTGATTACGCTACTTCTTTGTAAAGGATAACCGTAAATGGCAAACAATACATAAAAACATTTACAATTCTTTGTACTATGGAGGCTGAATCATGCAAAGGAAGGGAGTTTCCATAGTGGTATACTGATCACAGACAGCAAAACTCCTGAATAAAGTTGAAAAGAGTGAACAAAAACCAAAACCTGGAAGCAGAAGATGTCTTATATGATCATCGCACCTGTAACACAGGGAAAGAGCGATGCATCCCACCTACTACACACGGGAGGTACAATGCATCCAGATTCCCAAGAGGAGAAGGTGCGATGGTCCACGGATGAGACTTCAACTTGGTTCTTCGTCACAGTTTGCAGCTTAGTTCAGGGATTTAAGCTGAGCTAATGATAGTCAATAGATGCAAATCACAGGGGCTGATCTAATGAGGCTACTTGAGCCACCACCAGGGCAATTAGGATGTTTGCAAATCAATTGTTTAGTTTATAAACAAAACCTGGAGATAGACTAAAGCAGCATTGATCTACTTTGTACTTGCATAGAAAATGTAGTTCGAAGGCTAGCTGGCTTGACTTCAGGCTTCGTTTGTAAGTTTATAAAGCAAACA
Organism: Pinus taeda; assembly: GCA_000404065.3. NCBI lineage: Eukaryota > Viridiplantae > Streptophyta > Pinopsida > Pinales > Pinaceae > Pinus > Pinus taeda. Next base: position 952 of record APFE031186908.1, read on the forward strand.
AATATAGACAAGCAAACAAGCTATTCGTTCCCAAGCGGAGTCGCCATTTTGCTATCGGGAAATCTAGTGTCTATGCAGAGCTGCTAGTCCCACTTAGACGGGTAGCTATCTTAGAAACAAACAGATTAAATTTACTTTCATTTTCCTTTATGAGAAGTAGATAGGAGAGGAGCAAAGAATACCAACCTCAATATTTCGCTTGGTTCCCTGCTTGTTCCTTCTCCCCTCTGACAGATCTTTGCTGCTCTTTCCTCAACCACTCCGCTCCAAAGGGTACCTATAAAGTCAAAGCAGCATAATACCTTCAAAGTGCAGAGATCTACAAACATAAACAATATAGGACCAGATATATATTGACCACACAAATGCATATATTATGAGACATACAAGAATGTGGAGGAAAACTTGAATATCTTTATTGATATAAAGATTAGAAGAGAGGATTGCAACCCATTGATCTGACCCAGCGTCATCCTCCCAGCATGAAATCCTTTATCCACCTCATGAAAAGCTTAGATCACCCAACACTATAATATTCCACCAGGAAACCAATAACACTTCCTTACAAGATACAAGATTCCAGCCTCTGGATCTCTGGGATGAGGGATCCATATATAGATGATTGCAGGGGGGTGAGTCAGCTTCTAGGATTTTGATTAGTGTCTTCTCTCTAATAGTTCTTAATTCCACTTGGAGATTGATGATCTCTTACTCATCTCTGGGCGAATTTAGAGAGGCAAGTGTCACAGGAGAAGTTTCTGGAAGATTCCATGATCATCCACCTTGCAAACTGCCTCTGCCATTTGTCTACTCTCACCCATCACACCCTATAGAAGGGATTTTTAGTATGCATCACACTTTTTGCATGTGGCAGGTGATATGCATCACACCCTTTGCACTGAGGAGTCTGTATGGTCCAGTTTTGACCAGTTCTGAGCAGTTTTCTGTGGAGAAATTCTGGGAGATGATGTAATTAGTTGACCTTGTTCCTTTAGGGTATGAAACAACACTTTTAGGGACTTAGACGCCCTTGGTTTATGGACATATATGATTGGGGTTGCTGTGCCTAAATATGTCTATAACACATGGTAACATGCACTGACCCCAACCAGCAAATGTAGGGATAATTTTAAGAAATGGAGGTAGTTTCTGATATGCGATTAACGACAAGTCGCTAATTCCATATTGCAGGGAAAAGCTCTCAATGAAGAGAAGCCCCAAGCACCCGGACCCAAAACAATTATAAAATTTGGAAAATATTGTTTCGGTTCCTTCGGAGTGGGATTCCACAAAACCGGCAGAGTATCAGAGGGGCTTCGAGTGGTAAGCAGTTTTGACCGAGTTCCACTCGATGCCACACAATGATCGCCATGCGTCCCAGCAGGGGGAGAGAGAAATCGTTCACATCGGATGGGTAAACATCATGCTACTTAGTTGTCTGATATGAACGATGACTGTCAGATCTGGGGCCCCCAAATCAACAACAGAGACGCGTTCCGATGGATGACCAGATTTGACAAGGTTATGAAGTGAGGTCACATAGGATTTGGAGTCCGATATTGACGATGCATTGGAAGAAGGTTATGTTTCGCGAGTATTCTTGGAGTTAATAGAAAAAACGGTCGTTTCAAATATGTCCAAGAGAACTGACACTCATCCGTTGTGAAATAGGTGGCCACCTCCATGTGAGGCTTTATACAGTGACTGATTACACAGGACAGAGGGATTCAACGGACAGAGGCATGGGAACCGGAAAGCCGGGAAGCAGAAACGAACAGTCCATAAGTAGATTGGCTTTAAAGCCACAAACTAACAGAGAGATAAGTTAAGAAAGTAGTAGGCAGTAAGCCGGAAGTAGAGATAAGAAGCTAAGCTAACCTACAGAAGCAAAGGAAGCATCGAGCAAGGATTAAGATAGAGTCAGAGAGTCTGTGCACTCTAGAGAAGGCTTGAGAGGTTCAAGTGCACTCCTCTGTAATGCCTGTCATGTATGAGTCTCAGATTGGGCTCATACTATTGTGACCAATAGAGGTTAAGAGTCATTAAGGACAGTCTGTATACTCCAGAGACTCGGGGAATCTAAGTACAGTCTTACTGATTTGTATCTATTGAGTGAGACTCAAATTGAACTCACTATTGTAAAAACTCTGCTTTGAAAACATAATAGAGAGACCGCCACTGAAGGCTGGACCGGGAGACGTAGCCCAGGGGTATTGGGTGAACTCCTTATTAAACTTGTTGTGTTTATATGTCGCAATATTATCAATCCGTTGCATAAAACAACATAGGCACATCCATGCATATGAGCCTGTAATACCTTATTAATTGTCTTAGATCAATTACAGATCAATGTGGTAGTGTGTGCATGTCATACATGATGTGTTGCGGGCATGCGGTACTATGTATGTGCATTGTGTAGTCGTGGTATCGTGACATGTGTATTCATTGTTTTGTACTCTCTGTACGTATAGGTATTGTGTTTTACATTAGGTGTAGGTGTATGTATTGTGTTGTGGTGTGCACCGGATGTAGGTGTATGTGTTGTATGTCAGGTGTAGGTGCATGTATTGCATGGAATTGTATGTCGTGTGTGGTTATGTGTGTTTGATCTACATTATGTGTATGTGTACATGGTTGAAAAAAAGGAACTAGGTGTTTATTGGGTGTGGAAACTGATCCAGTGTGCATACAAAATAAGGACAAAGGTAGAAGCTAAGGATTGATCAAAGGATAAGTATCAATATTTTATTGCAATTTTATTATGCATGTGATTTGCGATTCTGGTCTATGATGATTACATGTGATCTATGATTATGCTTTATGATGGTTACATGTGATTTATGATTTTGATCTATGATGGTTGTGTTTTGAGCTAACCTGATGTGATATGTTTATACATGATGATTTGGTCAAAGATGTTAGTTTGACTTTTTGTGACAGGAAGCGTACAAAATTGCAAGTATACCTTATTGACGGGCCACCAATGAGGTATGATTTGAAGTTATTCAATTTATTTTGAATCTAATGGAAATTATGTGCTTGGTACAAGAAATAATTAAATTCCCGGTTAGATGGTTGAAACTGACTGCAAGAATTAGCAGCAACAGTGAAATAAATTGGAACAGATAGCAGTATGATGGTAAAGCACTTCAGGAGTAGGGCCATTATGGGACACTGGTACCCAATAATGTCCATTCATTTCCATGATCATGTTATGATTAGTATGATGGTTTAAGGTAGAGATATGCCTTGGTTTCTAGACCTTCTGATGTGAGGAAACCTTGCCGACGGATGGACTGCTCGGGATGGGGGTGCCAGTGGAACTTGGAAAGTGTGTAACTGCATGGAAGGGGGTGAACAGATCTCTCGAGGGACTGCGTAGAAGTGAAGGGAAGGTCGGGGGATGGGTTTGGTTTGGCCATTAGCATTTCCAGATGGAATCAAATGCACATTAGGAGTGTGCCTAGAACAATGAAACGATAATTGTTCACTAAGAGGACAAGTGGCATAGAATTGTAGCATTGGACATTGGATGCAACTTTGACTTTGATAGTGGATTCTAGATTTCCTAAGAAGGAGTTGAACCCTGGTACTACTTTTGAGCACGGGGGCTTCATTGGTGGAGCAATACCATACCACGTGGGTTCATATTGGGGAATATATAATAAGTAAAATTTGACTTAATAGATTGGGGGATATATAGGGGATAAAGGGTTTTTATATTAGCAAATATAAAAAATGGAGCTCAAAGTTAATGAAAAAAATATAAAGGGGTATAAAAAATGTTAATGGAAAAAAGGATACCTACAATATCTAGTAAAAGTAGGGGTTCTTTGAATTGGGGAGGTGTATTGGGTTCATATTGGTAGGGGATTAAATAATGTGATTTTTTGAGGTATTTTCCAATATGTAGTCCAATTAGGGGTATTGTTTAGTATGTCATGAACGCACACGATATGTCAGAGGTTCATTGAGTGAAGCCCCCATGCTTTTGAGGGTGGAGGTGTGAGCCTTTGGATTCCCTTGTTCATTGATATGGGCATCGTATCCTTTTAGTTAGTAGTTAAGAAAATGTGTATATGTGTATATTATTGTAAATATTGTATCGAGATGGTTTATAAAGCACCACAAATAGTATGGTTATTTGTTGGTTGAAGCAAATGTGCTTAAGTATATTTGGTTGTTATTGTAAATACTATAATGAGCTGTGTTATAAAGCTTCAATAAACGTTATGTCTATCACGTTTCAGCAGTGGTCATTGTAAATAATGCAACGAGTTATGTTATACAGCTCCATAGGTAGTATGTTCTTCTTTTGAGCAGTCTTGTTTGTTGTAGGTGTCATTGAACACTGAGGACGGTGTTCCCTCAATGGGGAGGGTTCTATAACAGCCATGGTTAAAAATCCACGTAAAAAAATATAAGACCAAGGTCATGGTACACATATTCCAAGCTAAATGGTGGGAAAATCATCCCAGTGCGTGTTCATTTCGGTTATTATAGCTAAGGAAATTGGGAAAGGCAATGGAAAAGGCTTTGGAAAGGAAAAATGGAAATTTTGGCACTTTTATTTATGAAAATAATAGAAATTAGGAGAAAAGGAAGGTGAAAGGTCACAAGTTGCATGTGAGGAGGAAAATGAAGGAAAATAATGGAAATTGAAGAAAACAAAGGCCTCATTAATAAAAAGTCTTATGAGGATTAGTGGGCAAGCTTAGTTAGTGTAAGTTTTTTGCTCGTTCAATTTCGGAGCTCTCATTCTATTCTCTCTCTCTCATACTCTTGGACATTTAGAGTTTTATTGGAGCACTTTTGGAGAGTGTGGAATAATTGGATGCTTGGAGCAAGAAGGAAAAGGAAGAGAAGGAAAACACAAGAGGACATTGATATCAACAACTACAACGAGTTTTTCTTGCAAGTATTGTGTTACATGTATGTTTCCTCACTAGTTTTGGCATACATGACATATGCATGTGGTTTCCTATTTATGATATCTCATTGGCATGGAGGATTGCCTGGATTGAGAGTGGATTTACCTAGACTTTCCATTTCCTGGATAGCCATGGTGTTGTGGGTTCCTTTTCCTTTTGATTTATGGTTGGTTCTCATGTTCCTCTAGCTGTGGGTTGAGTTACTAGTTCCTAAGGCCTTGGTTGGAAAAACACTCTCGAGCCCTATAACAACTTGCGTTGAGGTATTAGTCCTAGAGCCTTCATTGAACAAATGCTCTAGAGCCCTTGGTGGTTTGAGTTACTAGTCCTGGAGCCTTTGTTGGACCAATTTTTTAGAGCCTAACGACAGTTGTGCGTTGAGTTACTAGTCCTAGAAACCTTGGTTGGAACAAACACTTTGCATCCTTAAGAGGCTTGGGTAGATACCAATCTGGTGATGGTTTATATGTTTGACTGTGAGGTGGAACCATTGTTTGATGGGTTGAGGTGGTTTGGCCTCTGGAAGTCCTGGTTTGCTTTTGATGGATTGCTCCATGTGATCCCACATTCATGCTTGGAATATGGTACAGGGGTAACTAACTGAAGAGATATTTAGCTCAGCCATGTCTATGGTCAGGTGGTTCGTGGAAGTCCCAAACCTGGTTGGCCTTTGCATTATTAATATGAGGTTATTTATCCTTGTTAATTCATGAGTATTATATTGGTTTATATGTGGATTATATGGTTGTTGTTTCCTTGGTATTTATGTTGTTATTATGTTGGTTTTGAACATATATTATGACAGTGGCTATGTATGTATCTCATAATTTTTTTACTTGTAAATGAATGAACAATGTATCTATTACCTAATAGATGAAATTTCAGTTGATGTGTTGAGGCATCAATGCTTCTTAGCAATTCTCATATAAGTATTGTACCCCTATGTGCATTTCTATTGTTGAGACCTGCAGCTTTCATGTTTGTGACATGTTTGATGAAATGCATGTCATGGCTAGTATGGGTCCAGTCTAGCCCTTGTTGATGTTTTTCAAGTGTATCTTTGTTCTACTGTGAAATTTCATTTCTGAAGGTGTTATTTAGTTATGGGAAACGACCTAGGCTATGGGCTTGAAAAACTGGCACAAATATCAAAGAAATAAGCACAACGCTGGGGGAGGGAAAGTCCCCGAAAGGTCCCTTGCCCTTGTTGTGGGAGGTTCTGGAGCCTCCCAGACACACCCTTGTCCATATCAAGGGAGTGTCCAGGGGTTTGATGCACTACAACTTTATTTGGTCTAAGGGGCTAGTTACCTGAGTGGTTGGGATGGCTCCTGGGATTTTTGTTGCTGATGTGGAAGGTATGTGTGTTGTTTTCTGCCAATTCCACTTCCTTAACTGATACATAGGGAGTCGAATCATGTCATAGTAACTTGTCGTCACATGTTTACCCTGGTTAGTTGATTACTTGGGTAGATGTGGGGGGAGGGTGCTACAAAAATAAATTAAGGATAAGTCCAATGCATGTCCCTATGATAGATATAATCTATTAATGGAAGATAAAACACCAGACCTGCCCCTTTTGGTGTTCCATAACTTCCTTTCATAAAGAACGACACTTCACTTAATAAAAGACAACACTTCGAATTTGTTCAACAAGGGACTTAGAAACTTAGGAAGCAAGTATAGGATGAATCTAACAATTAGAAACAATAGTTCACATGATCAAAAGAAGGCTCCAAAGTTTAAATATAGGCCAAAATTTGGAGGGTGTTGTAGCATTGACAATAAATGCTTTATTATAAGCTTCACCATCATTAACAAGGTCTATTGTTGGATTCACCAATTCACTACTCACTTTGTAGTTTTCATCCACATGAGTCTCATCATAATGGGATTTATCGTCATCTTCACCATCCATGTTATAGTGGAGTTCTCAAGTATTTATATGCTCTTTCTCTGCTTCATACATAAAGGCTTCAACTTCTCTCTTTGCAATATTTTATGTCTTCTTCATCCATATGCACGTCTACAGAATGAGTTGAGGTGGTTTGATCTCTGGAAGCCTTGGTTCAGTTTTTATGGATTGTTCCATGAGATCCCACATTCATGCTTGGAATATGGTACAGAGTGACTGGCTAAAGAGATATTTGGCTCAACCATGTCTATGGTCAGGTGGTTCGTGGAAGTCCCAAACTTGGTTGGCCTTTGCATCATTAAGATGAAGTTATTTCTCCTTATCAATTCATGATTATTATATTGGTTTATATGTGGATTATATGGTTGTTATTTCCTTTGTATTTCTATCGTTATTATGTCGGTTATGAACATGTATTATGACAGTGGATTTGTATGGATTTCATCATGTTTTTACTTGTAAATGAATGAACAATGTATCTATGTCCTAATAGATGAAATTGCAGCTGATGTGTTGAGGAATAAATTATTCTTAGCGATTCTCAGATGAGTATGAGACCCCTATGTTCAGTTTTGTTGTTAAGACCTAAAGATTTTATGTTTGTGACATGCTTGATGAAATTCCTATCATGGCTAGTAGGTGTCCAACCTAGACCTTGTTGATCTTTTGCAAATGTATCTTTGTTCCATTGTGAAATTTCATTTTTGAAGGTGCCATTGAGTTCCGAGAAGGGACTTGGGATCTAGGCCTAAAAAAGTGGCACAAATCCCAGAGATATAGGCACAATAGGGAAAACTTTCCCTGTAAGCTCCCTTTCCCTTGATGTGGTAGCTTATTGAGCCTCCTAAATGCACCCTTTTCCATATCAAGGGAGCATCCAAGGGTTTGATGCACTAAAACTTCAGTTGGCCTCAGGAGCTGGTTACTTGAGTGGTCGGGATGGATCCTGGGAGTTCTATTGCTGATGTGGAGGGTCTGTGTGATGTGTTTCCTCGGTTCCACTTCCTTAACTGATACATATGGAGTCAAATCATATCATAGTAACTTCTCGTCACATGCTTACCCACGTTGGATGGTTACTTGGGTATATGTGGGAGGAGGACGCTACATATTATTATCAGAGTGGGTTGCACTTTCTTTGGGTCATATCTAATACCATATAGTGGTGTCAAAGCATGGTTCAACACTTGGACTAGATGGGCACAATGTGTTTTTCATGCATGCATGTAGTTTGTATATGTGATTGTTGTGTATGCATGGTAGTGGTCATTGTTATAATTGTGTTTCCATGTAGGAATTGATGTTGTTGTTGTTGGGATGTGTTTTTCATGAATGCATATAGGTTGTATATGCATTTGTTATGCATTTAAGTGTATATATGTTGTTATGCACGCATTTTCATGATTATGGTTATGCATGTATTGTAGGTCAGACATGCATTTTGAGGTCATTGTATGAAATTAGGTCATCATGATGTTATTGGTATGTTATGATGCTAATGAGTTGGTTGAGATAAAGCAACAGTTGCAGACCATCAAAGCGAAGTTGTAGCATTGTACCTCGAGGCAACAACATGTCGTCATACAGGTTTGTATGTTGGGCATGCAGGTATGCAGGTTAAGGGTTGTTATATTCATTATGGTTATGTGTATGTTTTTCATGAATCTATTGATGTTATGGTTACAAACATGATAGATGCTAGTTGATTAGTGTAGTGATATGCACATGTGTAAGATAGTCATGAATGATAGTAACATGTGGTTGTGTGACTTGCTATTGTTGTTATATGTTAGATAACTTGATGATTATGTTATATATTGTTGATGAGTATGTTATAGGTTAATTTTTTGTTGTTATATGATAGCTAGCTTGATGAGTTATATGTTGTTGATGAGCATGAGATATAACTTGTTGTTGTTATATGCTAATAACTTGATGATTAGAGTTATTACATTAAGATCTTGATTTATATGTATCATACTAATTTGGATTGGTCTATGCAAATGGTTAGGGTTATAACATTCAGGTATGAGTTAACATGTTGTGATATTATGTCATACTAATCTAGACTGAATGTGAAAATGTGACTATTATGTATGGATGATATTTGTTTATGAGTTTATAATGTGAACATGTTAGCTAGTGACTATTATGGATATCATGACCTTATTTATGATTGAGTTAATATGTTGTGAAGTTATATCATGCTAATATAGATTGATTGTGTAGACAAGATAGCCTCCCCTGAGATACATTAAGGTATGAGCTTGCTTATGTCATATACTTTGTGCTTGAATGTTTAGTTATGTCATGTATTTGGTGTTTGAGAGTTGGTGTCTATTATGTCGTCGATCTATTGTTGAATGTTTGATTAATTGCATGATGGGGGATGGGTTTGGTTTGGTCATTAGCATTTCCATATGGAATTAAATGCACATTGGGAGTGTGCCTAGAACAATGAGTCGACAATTGTTCACTAAGAGGACAAGTGGCGTAGAATTGTAGCACTAGACATTGGATGCAAATTTGATTTTGACAGTGGATTCTAGACTTCCTGAGAAGGAGGTGAATCTTGGTATTACTTTTTAGGGTGGAGGTGTGAGCCTTTGGATTCCCTTGTTGATTGGTACGAGCATCATATCCTTTTATTTGTTAGTTGAGAAAATGTGTATATGTGTATATTATTGTAAATATTGTATTGAGTTGGTTTATAAATCTCCACAGACATTATGGTTATTTGTTGGTTCCAGCAATTGTGCTCAAGTATATTTGGTTGTTATTGTAAATACCGTAATGATTTGTGCTATAAATCTCTAGTAAACGTTATGTTTATCATGTTTCAGTAGTGGTCATTGTAAATAATGCAACGAATTATGTTATAAAGCTGCATACGTAGTATGTTCTGCTTTTTAGCAGTCTTGTTTGTTGTAGGTGTCATTGAACACCGAGGACAATGTTCCCTCAAGGGGGAGGGTTTTGTAATAGCCATGGTTAAAAATCCATGTAAAAAGATATAAGACCAAGGTCATGGGACACATATTCCAAGTTGAATGGTGGGAAAAACATCCTAATGGGTGTTCGTTTCAGTTATTATAGTTAAGGAAATTGGAAAAGGCAATGGAAAAGGCTTTGGAAAGGCAAAATGGAATTTTTGGCACTTTTCTTTATGAAAATAATGGAAATTAGGAGAAAAGGAAGGTGAAAGGTCACAAGTTTCATGTGAGGAGAAAAATGAAGGAAAATAATGGAAATTGAGGAAAACAGAGGCCTCATTAATAAAAAGGCTTATGAGGATTAGTGGGGAGGCTTAGTTAGTGTAAGTTTTTTTGCCAATTTAGCTTGGGAGCTCTCATTCTATTCTCTCTTTCTCATACTCTTGGACATTTAAAGTTTTATTGGAGCACTTTTGTAGAGTGTGGAATACTTGGATGCTTGGAGCAAGAAGGAAAATTAAGAGAAGGAAAACACAAGAGGACATCGGGATCAACAACTACAATGGGTAATGCTTCCAAGTACCGAGTTTCATGTATGTTTCCCCACTAGTTTTGGCATGCATGACAAATGCATGTGGTTTCCTGTTTATGATATCTCATTGGCATGGAGAATTTCATGGATTGATAGTGGATTTTTCTAGCCTTGCCATTTCCTGGATATCCATGGTGTTATGGGTTCATTTTCCTTTTGTTTTCTGGTTTGTTCTCATGTTTCTTTAGATGTGGGTTGAGTTACTAGTTCCTAGGGCATTAGTTGGAAAAACACTCTCGAGCTCTTTAACAACTTGGGTTGAGTTAATAGTCTTGGAGCCTTCATTGGACAAACGCTCTGGAGCCCTTGGTGGGTTGAGTTACTAGTCGTGGAGCCTTTGTTGGAAAAACGCTTTGGAGCTCGACGAAAATTGTGGGTTGAGTTACTAGTCCTAGAAACCTTGGTTGAAAAAAACACTTTGCATCCCTAGAAGGCTTGGGTAGATCCCAATCTGGTGATGGTTTGTGATGTCCGACCATGAGGTGGAACCACTATTTGATGGGTTCAAGTGGCTTGGCCTCTAGAAGCCCTGGTTGGGTTTTGATGGATTGCTCCATGAGATCCCACATTCAAGCTTGGAATATGGCATAGGGGTGACTCGCTGAAGAGAGATTTGGCTCAGCCATGTCTATGGTCAGGTGGATTGTGGAAGTCCCAAACTTGGTTAGCCTTTGCATCATTAATATGAGGTTATTTATCCTTGTTAATTCATGAGTATTATACTGGTTTATATTGTTGAGATTTTTTGTTAATTAATTTTGGAAAATCTTATGAATGTGACAACAATAGGAGTTGTTGCTAAGTTAGCTCTAGTTATTCCTGAGGAGGAGTTATTGCATCCTCTATTTGTTGTGAGAGAATTTATGATTCAGTTTTCTACTCCCAGCTATAAAAATGTAAGCCCGTAGAGGATATTTGGGCTGAGAGTTTGTGAGGAATTATGTTGTTGTAATCTCTTGTTGAATAATAAGATTGTTGATGCCTGATGTTTGGTGGACGTAGCCCAGATTTGTTGGGTGAACCACGTTAAACTTGCTATCTCATGATTTCTGCTGTGTGTATAATATGTTTTGTTTCTGTTGTGCATACTCTGACAATTGGTATCAGAGCCGTGTAAGTTGATACACTGCGCCATGCGCTGGTAGAAGGGACCGGATTTGTTATCAAACTGTGTGGCCAGGTGAAATTGTGGAGCATGTAACTGTGTGGCTGTGGTTATGGAACTGCGTGGCTGTGGCTGTGCACGCAGATTTATACAAAGCGTTGTTGGAGCGGTGAAAGGCAGCGATGTTAGAGTTATTAAAATGTCGAAAAACGAATGGAAATTGACAGAAATTCGAAAATTTCAAGAGTTGTATGCGTTAAGAGAATGAGAATTATAACATCATTGTGACACGCACGAATTGTTTTCATCCGGAAGAGGATTAAAGATGGTAGATGCTATTATTCCTATAGCCTGTAAAAACTGGCAGAGCGCAGATGGTGCAGCGCTGGAATGAATGCACGGTGTCTTCACGTTTTATTTGCTCATCTACGTGGACTCTATTTGATTTGTAGCGTTGAATGGTGAATCTGCAATAGTCAAAGGTGAGCTACACAGTGTATTCTTTTACATTGATTATGAAATGTCGTTAAACTATTGACACCAATTACGAAAATGCCGAAATGAGTTGGAACATTTTTTTATTTTTTTAATTGGATTTGTTTTAAAAAAGGGACAAAAAAGTTTTCAAATGGGTGGCTTTTGTACATTAAAACAAAAGGTCGATTTGAAGGTTTTATAAAGCTATTGTGAAATGTCTTTGTTTTGTTTTCAAAACAAAAAAAAGGGATTTCTATTAGATATGATATTATATCTATATCAGTTTTTTGTTTTTTAAATATGTCATGATATTATAAGGAAGAGGCATTTTATTGATGAAGGGTCGTTTTTAAATAAAAACTTCATTTATTTAAAGTTGCAATTGGAGATTTTGTGTGACACAACATGGCAAAACTCAAAGTGCTCGCTTTGAGATTGAGAAATTCAATGGCAAAAACAATTTTGAGATCTAGAAAGTAAAGATGTATGATCTACTCGTGCAACAAGGCGTGGCGAAGGCCTTGTTGGGAAAATACAAACAGCCTTACACCATGACAATTGATGAATGGAGTGACTTGGATGAAAGAGCACTAAGTGACATTTGACTGTGTTTGGTGGATGATGTTTTGTTTAACATCGTGTCAGAGAAAACTATTGTTGATTTGTGGACAAAGCTTGAAAAGTTGTACATGACAAAATCCTTAACCAATATGATTCTTCTGAAGTGATAGTTATATAGTTTGCGCATGAAGGAAGGTACATCTATTACTGATCATTTGAATACCTTTAATACTCTCCTGGTGTAGTTAGAAAGTATATAAGTAAAATTTGAGTCAGAAGATAAAGCTATAACTCTATTATGCTCGTTGCGCGAGTCATGGGATCATTTTGTTACTTCTATAAGTCTTAGTTCATCAGGAACCCTTGAATTTTATGATGTTGTTGGAGCTTTGTTGTCCGAAGAAACAAGGAAGAGGTCAAATTCAGAAACCTCTACATCAGAAGCAATGATGGTCAGAGGTCGTTCTAAAGAAAGACGCTTCAGTAAGCACAACAACTCGCGTTCAAAATCGAAAGGGAAGAAGAGTAAGGTAAAATGATGGTTTTGTGGCAAATCAGGACATTTGAAGAAGGACTGTTGGAAGAGACAGAAAACATCCAAAGAAGACTCTTCGATAGAGAAGAAAGAAGCAAACACGATAGATACAGGTTCAACATCCATTTCAGGTATGAGTGATGAAGTGTTATCAGTTAGTTTGTCTAATCATGATCAACGTTGGCTGTTAGATTCTGGTGCATCAAATCACATGTGCATTCATAGAGAATGGTTTAAAAATTATAAATCAATCAATGATGGAGTAGTTTAATTGGGAAATTATGTCACATGTAACATTGTGGGAATTGGAAGAATCCAGCTTAAAATGTTTGATGGGACAAATAAAATTCTAATTGATGTAAGACATGTACCTGAACTAAGAAAAAACCTCATTTCACTAGGAGTACTAGACACTAATGGATATAAAACTTTTATTCAAGGTGGAGTAATGAAAGTTTATAAAGGAATTTTACTAGTAATGAAAGTAAAGAAGGTTGGAAATCTTTTTCAGTTAAAAGGAAGAACGGAGTCAAATCATGTTTCTACAGTATCTGAAAACGACAGTAATTCTATTCGTTTATGGCATCAAAGGTTGGGCCATATGAGCGAAAGAGGTTTAAATATTTTATCTGATCGTAAGTTACTTCCTAATTTAACTTCTGTTAAGTTAGATTTCTGCAAACATTGTCTATTTGGGAAACAAAGCAAGCAAAAGTTTAAAACTGGAAAACATACTAGTAAGGGAATTCTTGATTATATCCATTCTGATGTTTGGGGTCCATCTCCTACAACCTCATATGGAGGATCGTCATATTTTGTATCTTTTATTGATGATTTCTCTAGAAAAGTGTGGGTCTATATGTTAAAGAAGAAGTCTGATGTATTCACAATTTTCAAACAGTTTAGAGCATTAGTTGAAAACATCACTAGAAGAACCATTAAATGTTTAAGAACGGACAATGGTGGTGAGTTTACTTCAAAGGAATTTGATAATTATTGCAAGGATGCTAGGATCAAAAGACATAAAACCATTGTATATACTCCTCAGCAAAATGGAGTTGTTGAACGCATGAACATGACTCTTTTAGAGAGAGCAAGAAGTATGCTTAGCAATGCCAATTTGCAGAAGGAATTGTGGATAGAAACGATTTCTACAACTTGTTATTTGATAAATCGATCACCATCAACTGCAATAGGATGCAAAATTCCTCAAGAGGTATGGAAAGGTCATCCTTGTGATTATTCTAAACTAAAAGTTTTTGGTTGTGATGCATATGCTCTAGTTCCGAAACACCAGCGTTCTAAATTAGATCCTAAATAAAAAAGATATATCTTTGTTGGATATGGTGATGGGACTAAGGGATACATATTGTGGGATCCTACTACTCACAAGATCATCATTAATAGAGATGTTAAATTTAATGAATCTTCACTTGAAAATCCAGATGTAGATGATAAATTGAAACAGGATAATGCATCTAAGCTTCAACACATTTAGTTTGAAACCAGTTCCAATACTGATGATAGTCAAGATGAAAAAGTTTCAGATGCAGATCATGAACAAGTTTTAGATGCAGATCATGAACATGTTTCAGATACAGATCATGATGAAGTTCCTACAGATAATAATCAGCAAATTGTGGAAGTACCATAAACATCTTTAAGGAGGTCCACAAGAATCAAACGTCCTCCTAAAATGTATGATGATTATGTTACTTAAATTGCTTTAACCGCTAATGATGATGAACCTTTATGCTATCAGGAAGCTGTAGAAGGTTCTAAAAGTGAAAAGTGGAAAGAAGCTATGAAGGACGAGATGATGGCATTAGTCAAGAATGGCACTTGGGATCTGATAGAACTTCCTAAAGACAGAAAAAATATGGGATTTAAATGGATTTACAAATTGAAAAGGGGTGTTGATGATACAGAGGACAGGTACAAAGAAAGGCTGGTTGCAAAAGGTTTTTCTCAGAAAGCAAGCATTGATTTTCATGAGATTTTTTCACCAGTTGTAAAAATTGTTTTAATTTGAATTGTATTAGCATTAGTTGCTTTACTTGATTTAGAATTACAGCAACTAGATGTTAAAATTGCATTTTTACATGGATATTTAGATGAGGAGATTTACATGGAACAATCGGAAGGGTTTGTTCAAAATCGCAACAAGAAATTTGTCTGCAGGCTCAAGAAATCATTGTATGTTCTGAAGTAATCACCTCGAAAATGGTACAAGAAATTTGATTCTTTCATGATGAGTCAAAATTATAGAAGAAGTGAATAAGATCATTGTGTTTACTTTAAGAAATTAAGTAATGGCATGTTCATTATCTTAATATTGTATGTTGACGATATGCTTTTAGCAAGCAAAAGCATAATAGAGATCAACAGGTTAAAGGCTCAGATGGTTAGGACATTTGATATGAAAGATCTAGGAGCAACAAGACAGATTTTGGGCATGGAGATTTTCAGAGACAGGAGCAGTGGTAAGTTGTGGCTATCACAACAGAAGTATATAGAGAACATACTCTTGAGGTTTGGTATGAACAATGTGAAGCCTGTTTCAGTCCCTTTAGCTTCCCATTTTAAGCTTTCTTCTAGTTTATGTCCTAATACAAATGAAGAAAAAGAATATATGTCTCGAATTCCATATGAAAATGTAGTGGGTTGTTTAATGTATGCGCTGGTTTGTACTCGACCAGATATTTCACATGCAGTTGGGGTTGTCAGTAGGTATATGGCAAATCCAAGAAAAGAACATTAGTCAGCAGTGAAATGGGTGCTTCGGTTTCTGAGAGGCACAAGTGGTTATTGTATCACTTATAACAAAAGTAGTGAATTGGTTTGTGGATATGTTGATTCCGATTTTGCAGGTGATTTGGATAAGAGAAGGTCAACTTCAGGGTATGTCTTTACTCTTGCAGGTGGAGCTATTAGCTGGATGTCAAAGCTACAGAACATTGTTGCTTTATCCACTACTGAAGCAGAGTACATAGCTGCTTCACATGCTTGAAAAGAAGCGATTTGGTTGAAAGGTTTGTTTGGTGAGTTTGGTAGGTTACAGGACAACATCAAGTTATTCTGAGATAGTCAAAGTGCAATTCATTTGGCTAAGAATCCGGCCTATCATCGTAAATCAAAGCATATACCTATCAAGTACCATTTTGTAAGACAGGTTATCACTGAAAGGGGAGTCTCTCTTGAAAAAGTGCATACAAAGGAAAACTGTGCAGACATGTTCACGAAACCAGTTTTGTTAGAGAAGCTACGTTGGTGTCTGGCTTCTCTTGGCTTGTAGAAAATATAAAATAATAAAATAACAGGGTATCAGGTTAATTGTTGTCAAGGTGGAGATTGTTGAGATTTTTCTGTTAATTAAATTAGGAAGAAATCTCATGAATGTGACAACAATAAGATTTGTTGCTAAGTTAGCTCCAGTTATTCTTGAGGACTAGTTATTGCATCCTATATTTGTTGTGAGAGAATTTATGATTCAGTTTTCTACTCCCATCTATAAAATGTAAGACCGTAGAGGATATTTGTGCTGAAAGTTTATGAGGAATTATGTGTTGTAATCTCCTGTTGAATAATAATATTGTCGATGCCTCTGTTTGGTGGACGTAGCCCAGATTGGTTGGGTGAACCACGTTAAACTTGTTGTCTTATGTTTTATGTTGTGTATGATTTGTATTTTGTTTTTGTTGTGCGTACTCTAACAAGGCATGACGCTCCCGGACTGGACACAGGTTCATGGTTGGGCCAAAACTCTCCTTATGGATGGATCATATTTTCCATAAGAACTTCATCGGCCAAAAGATACAACCAAAACAAAGAAAGCAGACAGAGGACTGGCCAAGGGCTGCACTATCACAAGACACTTTGAATTTCATCCACGCACATACTTGGAAGCTATAACACAGTAAGGCACAACACTTATTCACCTGAGTAAAACAACATAAAACCAAATAAAAACATAAACAACAATGACAAAATAAATATGTACATAGTGCGGGGCCTAGCCCCAAATCTTCATTGAAAATAATATTTTAATTTTTTGCCATTGACAAGTAGAGAGTCAATCTTACCATCAAGTGTGATTGGAGACGATATGTGTATTGGCCAAGCTTCTTGTGGATAGTGTATGGACCAATCCACAAGGATTGAAACTTACTGTGCTTTCCTTTATCTTCATGGGCTTTATGCCACTTCAAGACCAAGTCACCCACATTGAAGCTAGTCTTCCCTACAAACTTCTTGTAAAACCATCTCTTGATACAGTTTTGATGGAGTGAAAAATTTTCTTTTACTTTCGGCCTTTCTTCATGTAACTTGTGCAAAGTGTCCATCCTACGCTAAACTAAAAGACATGGCTTGTGCTTGGATTCTTGGGACAATTGGAGAGAAAGAAAGTATATATTCGGCAGAAGGATGGCTTCCTTTTTGTACACCAGGAAGTAAGGGGAGGTATTCAAAGAAGGCTTAGGTGCAACTCGGTCAACCCATAAAGCATTCAACAAAGAGGAGTGTTAGTTTTGTAGGTCAAATAATATGGTCTTTTTGATGATGCGAATGAGGTTCTTATTTGTGGATTTGGCAAGACCATTCCCTTGTGGATAATAGTTAGCAGAATTCTTCAAGACAATACCATTTTCCAATGCAAAATCATAAAGATTTAATGAAGAAAACTATTTTTCATTATCAAAAAACAAGTCACATAAGAACAAAGAACCTAGAAATGATATTTTGTTGTTGAAAGCTAATGACTTCCTGATCATTCACTTGTCTAAGTAGAACTTCCTCTGTCCACTGCATGAAGTAATATGTATTGGTTAAGATATAGCAGTGTTTCTTCGATTAATGAAGGAAAATGTATCTAATCATATCTAATCCCCACTATTGGAATGGTTCTTCTACTACAACAAGATGTAGCAGGGCTGCTGACTTCTAGTTTCTGTCGGCACACCTTTAACAGAATGGACACTTGCAGTTGTAGGCATGAGCATCCTTAAATAATGTAGGCTAGTAGAAACTCACCCACATGACTTTGTGTGTCGTGGTGTTACCCACAAAGTGGCCCTTAGCTGGTTCATCGTGGAGATCACGTAAAACCTTTTCTGAATCCTGTGCCTCTAGGCATTGGAGAAAAATCCCATTATGGTGCTTTCTGCATAGCACCCCATGCACTAGTTGATATGATAAAGATTTTAGTCAGAGTCCCCTCTTTTTCCAACAAAGAGAAATGAGAGCACATGGTGCCATGCTCAAGGTACCAACGCACATCTGCGGACCAAGAGTTTCCATCTGAAGTGGGAGGGGCTCGCTCAACATTGTACATTTCTATTTTTTTCTCCCAACATGCGAGCTCTTCTTCTTCCTCTTATGCATGTATTTCTTCTGCTGCTAACTTACAAAGATCATGACCCTTGATGGTGTGAAATGGTTTAATTTCAAGATCGCATTCTTGTAATCTAGTCATCTAGTTCACCCTTATCTCACACAGCTCTTGTTGAACTAGCAGTGATCTGATTGTTGGGTGTGGAACAAAGATAATATAATGGTTTTTCAATAAGTACGGTCTGAAGTACTTCAATGCCTTGTACACCACATAAGATTTTTTTCCACGGCAGGATAATTGAGCTCTGGTCCTTGCGGGCTCATGTTCATGAGGTATATGGGTCACTTGTTGTTAAACGGGTCCTTCTAAGTGAGCACATCAGTGAAAGAAGTATCAAAAGAGAAAGTGTAGAGCAAGAAATCTTTGTTGAAGTTTGGCTATACAATGCTGGTGCTTCTACTATTGGTTACTTTATATGGGCGAACATGTCCTTTTCCCTTTTTCCTCGACTATAGACTATGTCCTTCTTAATCATCTCCTATATAATCTTGACAATCCTTTCATAGTCAGGGATGAACTTTCTGAGGAAGTTGATCTTACCCAAGAATGACTACATAGATTTCTTGTTTACGAAGTGAGGAATCTGCGTGGTTGTTTGAACTCTGTCCAGATCTACCTTGATCCCTCTTTTATCAATATTGTGTCCAAGAAGGTTAACCTCAAACACTACAAAGATGCTCTTCATAGGATTCAAGGATATCCTGTATTTTTGGCATCACTCAAAAAATCTCTTGAGTTGGCATAAGTGGTCTGACCACGGTGGACCAATACGCTCTATCTGATAAGCCCACAGAAAGTGATGTCCATTGCACGCTGAAATGTTGCATTTGCATTAACCAACCCAAAAGGCACTCTGCAAAACGTGAACATACCCCACTTGGTACGGAATGTAGTTTTAAGCCTATTAGGTTGTGCTACTGGAACCTAGTTGTAACCAGAAAAACCTTCTAGAAAAAAACATCTATGCTCTAGATATTGTATGCAATATATGCTCCATGGACAACACTAGGTAATTGTATTTGTCTGAGGCATGATTAAAGTTGCAAAAATCTACACATAAGTGGATCTCCTTGGACTTCTTACTGACAGGGACTAAATTAGACACCCATGTTGAATGTTGCACTTTATAGATGATCTAAGCATCTAACAACTTGGTCAATTCTTTCTGTATGAGGGGCTCAAGTGTTGGATGAACATTTCTCATTTTCTGTTGAAAAGGCTTGGCCCCTTCTTTGATTAGTATCACATGTCAAATTATTCGCATGTCATATGTCTTAAGATCATCATGCATCCACACAAAGACATCACGATACTACTTGAAAAGGTGGATAAAATCCCGTTGCTGTTGTGGTGTATAGAAAGTACCGAGATTCACATACTTCGGATCCTTTTCTATTCCTAGATTTATTTGTTCATGTGACAGTGTAGAGATATGGGTCTTAGCATTCACAGGTCCCTGAAAATGGTTTTGTAGGTCATACAACTTCTCTAGTGACACCACACCCTTGGGGATGAGGTTTCATTTTCTTGTACTAGCTATATCCTGCATAGTTTGCTCATGCTCGCCCTCATCTATTGTTGCGTCCTTGGAGACGTTAGCGTTGGCCATGAAATGCAATATCTATTGATCATCATAAAAAATGTGTAAGTTAGTGATGTTATTTGGGGCAGGTGGTTTATACAAAATTTCAATAGAAAGCTTGACCCTTAATGGTAACATCCTAGCAGTTGCATTTTCCAAGGCATCCATAACTGAATTACGTATTCTTGGCACTGAAATAATTTTGAAATCTTGGAAATTAGAAATGAGTCACCATACCTCTTGTTGATAACTCTTAAGACAAGGTGACACATAATGTATAGTGTTACATACCTGACGCACCACGATTTCAAAGTCTCCTGCCACTTTCAAAACAACAACCTTGAGGTCTATGGATTTCCGTAAGCCCAAGACGAGTGCTTAATACTCTGTAGTATCATTCATGCACTCGAAATCCAAGCGAGTAGAGATCATATGTTTCATCTATAGCGGGTCTATTAAAACAGAACCAGCTCTAAAGCCCTCCTGTGTTTTGGATCCGTCAAAGTACATGGTCCACATATCATCTATACAACGACCACTTACTACACTAGTACTAGTGCTACTACTACTATTACTACTTATTGTAAAAGTTTCATTTTCACCATTTGGGCATTGAAGGAGGCCCAACTGTGTGTCTAGTGGGATAGTGGATGGCTCTGCATGATAACACCCCAACTGTGTCTCTAAAAAGAAATTGTTGAGCACAAGTTATGCGAAATCAAATGACTCATTTTATCCATTCAAGAGAGTCACGTTGTGCTTCATGTATCTCTTTGATAGTACTAGGATCTGGTTGTTCCTGCCCTTATATGGAAGCCATAACTGTGACTAGTTAGGTGAAAAGTATCCTTGCAACTTTCTTGACTAGTCTCTGTTGAGATATACCTCGTATCCTTCTGGGATGTCCACTATTACAATATTAATGCATTGATGAACTCATCCATCAGATGATAGCTTGATGATCACATCCCCAAGTTCATCAATTGTTGGCACATAAGTTTAGTCTAGTTGGATGATATATTCACTAGTATTACTCCATTTAGTGTTGATCTTCTTGGTGATGGAGACTGGCATGACATTGATCGATGCACCAAAATCAACCGAACAATTGTGAACATTGAAGTTAAAGATTTCAAATGATAAAAAGAATGGTGAGCAGAGAGATTTTTCCTCCTCCATGCGGAGCGTGTTACACACATATGCAAGACCATTATGAAACTTACTAGATCCCTTATTTGAAGATGTGGCATGACTAGTAGATGTTTCCCTAAGTGCTCATAGAAGAATGTCCCACTGACTCATGAATTTTGTAAGTTCAAACAAAGAGATATTTGCACGAGCCTTCTTCATGTCTTCTATATTGTTATAGTCTATTGCAGGAAGACTCACCAAGGTGTTCGAGGGTGGAATTGAATTCATGGTTTCTAGTGGGATCATTCTATCTTTACTGCTTGCAGAAACATTTTTTGTTGAAGCTATCTTCCGAGACTTGCTCTGAGTGTCCTATGTTGAGTCTTCCGGAGGATCCACTTTCCTTAACAACTATTGTCTTATTTTCTTCATTGGCATCTCAATCATAGTTGTGGCCTATTGACTTCTCAAGTTGTATCGGTTATTCTGCTTCGAGGTCAGACCGTCACTCAGAGGCTCCTTATCAGTGGTGGTATTCTGGGCTACAAGAGCATACTGATACATGTTTACTACATGTCCATTGCTTGGAGCTTCATCAGGTGTAGCCAGTTGCTTCTTCTTCATCATTAGTCTTAGTTTGCTCATTAACCATGAATTTTTCCATCAGTTGCATAGCCATACTACTCATTCCATGGTGCCATTCTCGACACACATTTTTCGAATTGTGTTCACAGTGGAATGTGCAATATGAATTTGTATCGATTTTCTAAAGGTTCAGAGCCATGTTAGAACTCTTGCAGATTTGGCCAGTTGGTTGCTATTGCTACTGCTACTAGAAGATACATTCTTATTTTGTGGGTACCCGAGGGTCTTGATACTCACAATAGTCTCACTTGTCCTCTATATAAGTTTGATCACTTCGGTAGTCAAGGACTTGATGGGATGAGTAAGGTTCTCAATATCATTTTCTTCATTTTACTTAGCCTTGCTCACAGAGTTCTGAGAAATCTTACCCATGTTTTTGGAGTCCTTAGTGGGTTCATCATCTGCAGTGAATCCTATAGCGTGCAGGTATTCCTCTACAACCATAACCTCTTCATAATTTTATGTTAAATATGGTTTCATATATTGCTTGACGAATTGTGCAATACTGGTCATCAGGGAAAAAGTGCAGTAGTCGATAGTGATGGAGTTGTGAGGTTTGTTGTCATCTAAGAACTTGTTCAAAATATGGTTGAACCTATGATTAAAATATTTCACCTTTTCTATCAGTTCCATTTTGAGGATACCCAACTCCTTTAGTAACATGGCATGGGTCTTGTATTTAGAAAATTTCTCAAGAAATATCCTTTTGAATATCCTCCATTTTTGGATCTAGTTTGGAGGAAGGTTGTGGTACCATATAGTTTCTCTACCATCGAAGGTATATGAAAAAACTCTACATGCAACGTCATTGTAGTGTACCTTGAGTGTCTGTAGATGTAGGTAGAAAGTGCCTAAGTGATGTTTTGGCTTCACTATCTTTTCAGGGTCATATTTCGTTAAGAGCTTCTCTGTGTGCCTTGGAATCTTGTGCAAGCCACCCGAAATTGCCAATGGACCTAAGTCATCAAATCTTGATTTTGGTCTGCCATGTTGTCTTCTTCATTGTCCTCCTATTCCTATTCCTCTTGTAATGATTCCTCTTTTGAATCTATTGGTTCCTCCTCTTCTTCTCCTCCTCCTTTGTTTCCTTCCCCTATGCCTCCTCCAACGGAACCTGAACCCAAGAGTAAGAGGTTGTTATTATTCTTCCTTTTGAAAGAGCAGGGGTTCCTCTTCTTTCTCCACGCATTCTACCAACCCCTCAAGAGTGGTGAAGATCGCTTCTTCAACATATGTAACTACTACTACTATGAGGGTAGTCTTGTGCTTCTTTTGAGAATATGGAGGATCATACACTCCCATAACTAGTCGAACAACTTTTGCAAATTGACGGGTGATAGGACAGAGAACCCGAATTTGATGGTACAAGATTTCACATTTATGCCGGGGAGGTGAGGAATTACCAACTTTAGAATTTTAAGTAAGGGAGAGGGATTGAATGCTACTACCTTGACCAGAAAATGGATGAGTGGGGTTGGTGGGATAATCAGCCATAAACTACTAGCATACCCACCTTCTAGCGTCAGAAATGTTGATGGTGCTAAAGCCACCAACATTCAGGGGATCTCACTCATATGAGGTCCCAATTAGACCTCACACCATTTGGTGTAGGATTCACATCCGGTATGATGGCCCGTTTTCCATACACATAGAGATTTTCCTCGGCTCTCACTTTCATCACAGGGGAGTGTTGCAATGATACCTTCGAAACAGAAGGTGAGTGTGCCTAGTGAGTGTGCAATGTAACTGTCTCTAGCTTCTCTTACTGCAAAAGGGGCGGAAAGTGAGCCTCTAAGTGACAAGTAATAGTACCACCCAGGAAGAGACACACGTGAACTAGGAAGGTCTGTCCAACATCCAATAGAATTGTCCACAATAGATGTGGCAGTCCTTAAAACCAAATAATAGGGAATGGTTCATCTACCATCTAGCAGAATAGTCCACAACGAATGTGACAGTCATTATAAGCAATGAGAAGTAAAATGTCTATCCAGTATCCTGCTGAGTATTCCACAAGGATGAGACAATAGTGACAACCATAATAGCACATTCCCAAGAAGGTAAGCACTAAAATAACTGAAATAGTTCAGCTATCTTAGTACATGTGAAATAAACATAAAATATAAATTCTCACATAATAGTCTTACAAACATCCATAAGTCATGCATGGGAACATGCTAACCTGAGAAGGATTTTGTATTAAGAAAAAGTTCCAAGAAACATACTTACATCATACATCACTAGCCCTAGTAGTGGGACATTGGAGCCACTCCTTGCTCCTCAAATATCTGACTGAAAATCTCTATGCTTTGCGAGAGGAGCCAAGGTTAAAATTCATTTTCTTATACAATGAGGGAGTATCTATAACCAAGGGGTGATGTTTGACCCCTTGTGAATCTTTGACTACCCTTATGACTATTTGACTTCCTATGAATTTTCAACTAACATGACTCTTCATATTCTTGTTGTCCATTAGACTTTCACTTTACATTAGATTTGATTTACAATATACATATGGCTCATAATAGTGGTGTGTCCTTTGAAAAATCATGATATGACTTGAAATGACACTACTGACATGGAATAGCTTGTTGAGGTGGCAATGTCAAGCTGATGTTGCTGCTGAGTGATAGATGTGTTATTGGATGTGATTTCTCTTCTCCTCCACATAGCTTGATGACAAGAGGTCTTCAATGATCTTTAGTCTTGAGAGGTGGTTGCATGCATGCATTCCCTTTCTTGTTCTTGATAAGCTTCTTTATCCATCTAGCTGTAAGTGAGTCTTCTAGCATGTTGACTCCTTATTTGCCTTCTTCATCGTATTGCCATGATCCAACAACATACCTGTTCTCGCAATCTACTCATGACTGGAGGACATCAAATACTAACCTCCTAGTCTAAGTTGAAGAATTTTTATCCATGGACTGGGACATGGATAGGTGACAAGCTGGGAAGTGGGCCCACTAACTGTGCATTGCACAGTTCTAGGTGATAGGTTGGGAGATTGGTCACTGAGACTACATAGAGTGCAACTCGCGCTGGGCTGAGGAAATTCGGAGCACATTCTTCACTTCCGGGAAAAATTTCACAGAGGCCACTCAGAGACATGATTGCGCAGTTGAGAGAACTAGTGGCTCCTACAATGTGGGACCCTAGGAGACAAGTTTCCACCTTTTTCAGAGGCAAGGTAGAACTGGGCATTAGAGGGACTTGCAAGGACATATCTATGTAGTACTTGGGATCAGTGAGTCTCGATTGAGGGAGGACACTAGGAGAAATTTTTGTACAGTTCTGGGAGGCAAGGTAGGCTTGGGTCTCTGTACATTGCATGGTTCCTACAGGTACGAAAGAAGATTGATGACTGATATAGTAAAATGTGTAGTTCAGGTCAGGCTTGAAGAAGCTACTATGCAATTTTGGGGAGGAAGGCAGTTTGCTCAACTCAAGATTTGTGCAATGTTTTTGCTCTAGGGGATAGTGATTGCACACTATGCAGTTCTTGACAACAGGGTTGTGTCACTGAGGGTCGATATTCCATAGTGCATAGTTTAGTCAGATTCTGGTGAAAGAGAGTTTCCCGGTTGGGAGGATTTCCAGAAAAATGGCTGTGTGTGGGAGGCAAGTGAACTTGTGAGGAACTTGAAACTATGATCACACACTGAACATACTTCAATAACAAGACAACATAAAGCACCAAAACAAAAAAAAAAGCATTACCCTCTGTGAGACTATCTAGAACAAAAAGCAACAAGTACAACGTTTGAGATAGACCTTAGGATGACCATGACGACGCTTGTGTGATAGCGCTTAGAAATTTGTGTATGAGTGCGAATAATTTTTACATACCTAGGACAACTCGAATAAAAAAAGACCAACCTTTGAAATCACTAGAAAAGGACCACAAGCAAGGAAAAACATTCAAACATGCAAAAAGAAGACAATTGACCAAACAAGCAAAAGGGGTGAAAAGACTCTAAGAGAGGTCATGAAATGAGCTCAAGTATTTGCAACCATAAAGGGAAAGTCCAAGGAAGGTTCCAAAATTTAAGTGCAAGCCAAAATTTTGGAGGGTGTTGAAGCCGCTTCAACACATCCATTCACTAGACCTCTGCTTAAAATAATTCCATTTAGATATTTTAAAATAAAATGATGTGAGCCAGCCCACACGAGCCCACACTTTATACCTGGTCTTGCTTTACACTCGGTTTCAGGCTTTATTGACGTGGCGGATTTTGTTTTTTGTCACCGTCGGTTGTATGTGATGTGGGGGATGGATATTTTGCATTGGTAATTGGAACGTTTTAATGCAACATTCAATGACCAGCTACAAGCCTCGGGCCTGGTTCCCTCCATTCACTCTTTGCCCAAAATGCTTTGGTTGTCTGGTCATTTGCGACTCTTATATGCTGCTGCGTGGTCCGGTGAGGGTTTGGTAGTTACTCTGTATGGGTTGTTCTCAGACGCATATGGCGGTCTCTATTTCTCTATTGGTTATGGTTGCAAACGTATGTTGGCCTTCTGATCTTGGCAGTGTGGTTGTCTACGGACTCCTTCTGTGGCACGAACTTGCCTGGGTTCTGGAGGTGTGTTTGCACGAGTTCTTTTCCAGAAGTAAGTTCCTTGGCCTCGTTTAGTCGTTTGATTTTTGGAATTTGCTCTCTTGTCTGGTGTTTTCCCCTTGTTGCTGTTCTCACTGCTTCTGGTCCCTGCTCGATTTATAAACCAGGTTTTCTGTTGGTGATTTTTAACATAGGGGACAGGGTAAAAGACTTCTACAATGGCGAACAGGTAAAAAATTCACTCCTTAATTTAATCCCACCTCCTTCTGGTGCTAAATTTGACCAGCAATGCTCCTTCTATCTTAGGCTCTATCAATTTGTCAGCAGCTTAGTTCCATAATTCCTTGGTCTGGCTTGCTTAGGTACGTTAGGCTTCCACTCACCCTCTATTCAACTTCTTGCTTCCAGTATTTCTGTCACAGTAGGTTAACAGAGCTTTGTTTGCTTTTGCAGGTCTATGGTTCTACCTGGGCACATGGACTCCTTTATGGTTCGACCTTCCAATGTAACAATCCCTTTACCGGTAGGCTCTGGCTCCTGAGACTCGTCAGTTTATAGTTGTGGGTTCTATTTTGGTTCTCGTAGGGTTTGTCATTTGTTGTCTGATAGCCACATTTTGCTCAAATCGCTTGTAAAGGGGTGAAGCTTGAACCTGAATTCGACTTCTATTTTGATTAGCTATTTCATTTTATTAAAAAAGAAGAACCGGACTTTGTTATGAAACCCTAACTTAGGGTTTGTCCTCTCTGGATGCTGACACTGGTCTTTTTGTTTAAAAGAAACTATAATATAAGTATGGTTTGAACAAATGGGTTATGGGATACAGTTCTGTGGATCCTTGTTTACTTGTGGAAATTGAAAGGTTTATCAGAGTTACCTGTGTTGCATTTTTTTACCTCTCACACTTGACTTCGTTATAAAATAATTAGCAACCCCACAATGCTTTTTTGTTCTTGTCACGCTCTCCACTTGCGTATTCTTGTTCTGATGTATGTGTGAATTCGTTCCTGGTTGCTTATTCGATGTGAACGTTAAGAAATAAGACCTATAGTGGTCGATCTTGGTTTGCTGGAACTCTTTTTAATAATACAATAGATAGAAATACAGTGTACAGTGATAGGCAATGAAACAAATGGACTATTTTTGAAATAAGATCTGTCTTTTCTTGTATTTCTCTATATGAAATTGTTGAACCTTCATCTTGTCTTACATTGCTACTTTTATACATTCTTAGTTATAGTTAATTGAAACTGTCATCGATTTCAGTTGAACAGGCATGATATGGTTGGTAACCACAGTTCAGTTGACATTACAAGATCTTTATTTAGACATCTTTTGTCTTTTCTCTTCTAAGTTGACAGATTAATTTTTAACTATTGTTTTATTACTGTTTGGACCATAACAACCATAACTGTCCATTTAACCTTGACTTAACATAGCAACTAAAAAAAATAAAATAAACTAAAATCCTATCTCATGACCTCATAAACTAATTAATAAAAAAAAACAATCCAGATACTCAAACAATCTTCCAACCCGGGAGAGACTTCACCCAGTCATGGTGAGCTAGATGCTCCTGCATCAGGCTCCTGGGGCAAAAAGAAATCATGGCTCCGGTCCATGAGCTTCTCAACTGAAGTACCCATCTATTTAATTTGCCTGGTGTCAAGCCACGAACTGTCCTCAATAGGATGGTTCTTCCACTTGACCATGTACTGCACATATTCCTTCCACCGAGTTCGTTTAACCACCTGAGCGTTGAGAATGATTTTGATCTCAGGAGGTCAAACATAAGGCATCTGTCTCTTCCAAGCTTCTCCAGCTTCCTGGGTACTCCGTGTAGGTCGTGTGGTTCCATTTTCTTCCTTCTCCTCTGGGTTAGCCACGTAAGGGAACAGGTCTACTACGTTAAATATAGGTGAAATGCCTATTCCAAGTGGCAACTGTATCTTGTAGGCATTCGCTGAAAACTTCCAAAGGACTTTGCAAGGTCCTATCTTTTTATACTTCAGTTTATTGTATGTACCTTTAGGGAAGCGTTCCTTGCATAAATGTGCGAGGACTTCATCCCCCACGTCAAACCGTACTTCCCTTCTCTTCAAATTTGCATCTTGTTTGTACTTTAAGCTATTGTCTTGTAATTTAAATTTTACTTGTTCATGCAAATCTCTCATCGCGTTAGTGAAATATTCTCCATCTGCGCTTCACCTTTCCTATAGTCCAAGGTCCCGTAATTCATGCACTCCATGAGGATGCATGTCGTATAGGATATGAAACAGACTGGAACCTATGTTACGGTTAGGTGAGCCACTGTAAGCGAACTCTTCCTGTGAAAGTGCTCGATCCCACATCCGCAAATTCTCTCCAACCAAGCTTCGTAACAGGTTTCCTAGACCCTTGTTTACAACCTCTGTTTGCCCGTTGGTTTGCGGGTGATATGCAGAACTTTAGGTTAGCTGTGTGTCCATCTTTTTCCATAAGGTACGCCAAAAATGTCCCCTGAACTTCACATCCCTGTCTGAAAGGATAGATTTAGGAAATCCATGTGACCTAACAATTTCATTGAAAAACAGGTGGGCCACGTGGGTGGCATCATTGGTTTTTCTGCAAGGAATAAAATGTGCCTTTTTTGAGAATTTGTCCACTACTACCATTATCAAGTCATATCCTCACTGTGTCTTAGGTAGACCTAAGATGGAGTCCAAGCTGACTAAGTCCCATGGTCTTCCTGGAATGGGTAACGGTGTATAGAGTCTTGTATTTTGACTGTGACCCTTTGCTAACTGGCACACTTTGCATCTAGCCACAAACTTTTGTGCATCTCTTCGCATCTTTGGCCAAAAGTGAAAATGACTAAGCTGCTCGAGGGTCTTGTCCACGCCAAAATGTCCGACAAAAGCTCCACTATGCTTCTCTCGAATAATATTCTCCCTCATCGAGCAGTCAGGTATGCATAACTGTCCTCCCTTAAACAACAACTTCTCCTGTAGATTGTAGTCCAACCAAGGACTATTATCTCTCACTAAAGGGTTCTGACATGCCTCATAGGCCTCCTTAAAATCTGTATCCATCTAGTACAAGTCCTGTAAGTGCTCAAAACCCAGTACCTGCACAGTGCTTTCCTGCAGAAGTAGAGCTTTCCTACTTAGCACATTTGCTACCTTGTTTTCTTGCCCGCTAATATGCTTCACTACGAATTTGAAACTCTGCAAATACTCCACCCATTTGGCATGTTTGTGGTTCAGCTTGTGCTGCTGCATTACATATTGTAGTGTAGAATTATCTGAAAACAACACAAATTCATTTCCCAGCAGATAATGCCTCCAGTGTTTTAGTGCATGTATGACAGCATAAAACTCCTTATCATACGATGAGTATTTCTGTCGACTCTCATTCAGCTTCTCACTGAAGAACGCTATAGGCTTATCCTCCTGACTGAGTATAGCTCCAATTGTTGTCCCGCTGGCATCACAGTGAACCTGAAATAACTTCTTAAAATCTAGTATTCTCAAGATCAGCCTCTCAGTAATCTTCCTCTTTAACAACTGGAAACTTCTCTCCACTGCTTCTCTCCACCGAAAAGGCTAGCTGGCTTTTTGATGGTGTCTATCATAGGCGCACAAATTTTGCTGAAATTATTTATGAATTTCCTGTAAAAACTTGCTAATCCATGAAAGCTACATACCTCAAATAAATTTTTCAGAGATCACCAATTCACTATCGCTGCCATCTTCTCTAGATCCATCTTCAGTTCATTCTCTGCTATTACAAACCCCAAATAAATCAATTCCTTCTGCAGAAAAGTAAATTTATTCAAATTTATTAGTAGTTTATTATACTGTAATTTCTCCAGCACCTTACGCACATGTTGAAGGTGTTCTTCTCTTGTCCTATTGAAAATAAGTATGTCATCCAAGTATACTATCACAAACTTCCCAATATACTCCTTCAACATCTCATTCATTAACGTTATGAACGTACTGGGCACATTGCTCAGCCCAAATGGCATGACCAGCCAGTCATACAGCCCCTCATCCGTCTTAAAGGCTGTCTTCGATTCATCCCCCTCTCGTATCTGAATTTGATGGTACCCGCTCTTCAAGTCTATCTTAGAGAAATAAGCTGCCCCACTTAAAAAATCCATCATATCATCCATCTGCGACAGTGGAAACCTGTACCGGATGGTGATTTTATTGATGGCCCTTGAGTCGGTGCACATCTGCCATTCTCCTCCCTTCTTGGGAGCAAGGACCATTGGAACAGCACAAGGGCTCAAGCTCTCCCTTATCAATCCCCTGTCCAACAGCTCTTGCACCTGCTTCCTAATTTCTTCATTGTACTTGGGGCTCATTCAGTATGTTGCCTTTTTCGGCAAATTGGCTCTAGGTATGAAGTTAATATGATGACTCGTGCTCCTTTTGGGGGGTAACTTGTCTGGCAAGTCATCTACAACTATGTCTGTAAATTCATGCAACTTTTGTTGGATCTCCATACGTAAATTTGATACCTCTGTATGCAACAATACTGTCCTTGCTTTCTTTACAACTGCATAACCTATCTCACTGTCCTCTACCTATTTTAAAAACTATTTTCTACTGACCAACAATGTTCTTAGTTCACTAGTCTCTATTGTCCCTTCTTCCTTGATGGGTACAAGCGTGTGTTTGATTCCATCCTTCACAAATTTATAACAGTTTGTCAATCCATCGTGTACCACTTTCCTATTGTACTGCCAAGGCCTGCCCAGTAGTATGTAACATACATCCATCGGCATGATGTCATAGACAACTTTGTCCTTATATCTACCTATTTGAAACTCGACCTCGCTCAGTTCATCCACCAACAACTAATGGCCCTTTTGCAGTCATGAAACTCTGTAAGGGTTGGGATGCTTTGAGCGTTTCGACTCCAATTTTTCCACCATATCTGTGGACACTAAATTGTCAGTACTATCGCTGTCAATAATTAACTTACAACACTTACCTCGCGACTTACAAATTGTCCTAAACAAAGACTTCCACTGCATCTGTTCGGTGACCTCTTTTACTGGTTTTAACAACACCTTGTGTAGCACTAGAGCTTCTCTCGTCTCTAGAGCATTCTCTTCTTGGGGAGGTGCCGCTGCTTCCTCTGGTTGTGCCACATAAGCACCCCGCTGTCTAGCTTGATCTGCTTCTGGACATTCAAACAATCGATGTCCCCATTTATGACACCTATAACACTGATAACCAGCCCATCTACCTCGGCCATTACCCCTGCCTCGCTGGAATGACCTACCGCCTCTTGTGCTATCACCTCTGTCTACCAATTCAGAAGCTTTAGATATATTGCCTTCCTTGTTGTTGTTAGCAGTTTGGCCTCTGCCATAGGACTGGCCTTTCCCTCTACTGGCTCCTCATCCTCTCCGGGCATTCTTCCTTTTGGTAATTTTCTCCTTAGCCTTCATCACACTCTAATACACTTCCTCAGTGTTGTTCAGAGACAAAATATTGATTTCATCCAAAATATCTAACCTTAGCCCATTAACATACCTAGCTATTCTTTTTCTGTATCCTCTGTATATTCGGCTCGCAAATTTACTCGATAGAACTCCTCCGTGTACTCCCTTACTGTCAATCCTTTCTGTTTTAGATTCTACACATGCCTGTGCAATGTAATCTGATAGTCCCTCGGCAGAAATCTACCTTTTAACTTGGCCACCATCCTTGACCAAGTTTTAATCGGTCCTTGTTCAATCTTTTCCTCTCGTTCTGGACACTATCCCACCATAGGGTTGTGTGTCCCTTCACTTTTGTCGCAGTGAATTTAACTCTGTGGTCTTCCCTGACTTCCTTAAACTTGAAATAATTATCCATCTTACTAATCCAATCTAACAAAACTTTGATAGACAGGTTGTTGTCATACGTCGGGAGTTTTGGCTTGGGTTTACTGCTTGCTACTAAAACAGATCTCAACAGTCCCACTTCTATGGACTCACCCTCTGGTCCATCTGCTACTACTTCAACCTCCTCTTCACTGTCATCACCTATTTCTGGATCTCTTTGTCTACCTGCCTCTTCTGCCTCCAAACGGGCAACAAGAATCCTGATTTCCTCTCTCAATCCTTCCTCTACTAATCTTCGAGCACCTCTGCCATGACCTCGCCTTCCTCTCTCCATTCCTCCTGCTAACATAAACAACTGCTCTGATACCACTCTGATGTGATCCAGCCCACTTGAGCCCACACTTTACACCTGGTCTTTCTTTACACTCAATTTCGGGCTTTATTGATGTGGCAGATTTTGTTTGTTGTCACCACCGGTTGTATGTGATGTGGGGGATGGATATTTTGCGTTGGTAATGGGAATGTTTTAATGCAACATTCAACGACCAGCTGCAAGCCTCGGGCCTAGTTCCCTCCGTTCACTCTTTGCCCAAAATGCTTTGGCTATTTTGTCATTCGCGACTCTTCTATGCTGCTGCGTGGTCTGGTGAGGTTTTGGTAGTTACTTTGTATGGCTTCTCCTCAAATACATATGGTGGTCTCTGTTTCTCTTTTGGTTATGGTTGCAAATGTATGCTGGCCTTCTAAGCTTGGCAGTGTGGTTGTCTATGGACTCCTTCTGTGGCATGAACCTACCTAGTTTCTAGAGGTGTGTTTGTGCGAGTTCTTTCCTGGAAGTAAGTTCCTTAGCCTCGTTCAATCATTTAATTTCTGGAATTTGGTCTCTCATTTGGTGTTTTCCCTTGTTGCTATTCTCACTGCTTCTGGTCTCTGCTCGATTTATAAACTAGGTTTTCTGTTGGTGATTTTGAACACAGGTGATAGGGTAAAAGACTTCTGCAATGACGAACAGGTAAACTCTTCACTCCCTGATTTAATCCCACATCCTTCTGGCACTAAATATGACCAAGAATGCTCCTTTTATCTCAAGCTCTGTCAATTTGTCAGCGGTTTAGTTCCACAACTCCTTGGTCTGGCTTGCTCAGGTATGTTAGGGCTTCCACTCACCCTCTATTCAACTTCTTGCTTCCGATATTTCTGTCACAGTAGGTTAACGGAGCTTTGTTTGCTTTTTCAGGTCTATGGTTCGACCTAGGCACATGGACTTTCTTTACGGTTCAACCTTCCAATGTAACAATCCCTTTGCTGGTAGGCTCTGGCTCCTGAGACCCGTCAGTTTATAGTTGTGGGTTCTGTTTTGGTTCTCGTAGGGTTTGTCATTTGCTGTCTGATAGCCACATTTTGCTTGAATCACTTGTAATGGGGTGAAGCTTGAACTTGGCTTCGACTTCTATTTTGATCAGCTATTGTGTTTGATTAAAAAAAAAGAACCAGATTTTGTTATGAAACCCTAACTTAGGGTTTGTTCTCTCTGGACATTGACATTGGTCTTTTTGTTTAAAAGCAATTGTAATATAAGTTTTGTGGATCCTTGTTTACTTGTGGAAATTGAAAGGTTTATCAGAGTTACATGTGTTGCATTTTGTTACCTCTGACACTCGACTTCTTTATAAAATCATTAGCAACCCCACAGTGCTTTGTTGTTTTTGGCACGCTCTCCACTTGCGTATTCTCATTCTGCTATATGTGTGAATTCATTCCTGGTTGCTTATTTGATGTGAACGTTAAGAAATACGACCTACAGTGGTCGATCTTGGTTTGTTGGAATTGTTTTTAATATTACAATATATAGAAATACAATGTACAATGATAGGCAATGAAACAGATGGACTATTTTTGAAATAAGATCTGTCTTTTCCTTTATTTCTCTATATGAAATTGTTGAACCCTCCTCTTGTCTACATTGATGCTTTTATATATTCTTAGTTACAGTTAATTGAAACTGTCATCGATTTCAGTTGAACAGGCATGATATGGTAGGTAACCATAGTTCAGATGACATTACAAGATCTTTATTTAGATAGTTTTTGTCTTTTCTCTTCTAAGTTGATAGATTAATTTTTGACTACTGTTTTATTACTGTTTGGACCATAACAACCCTAACCATCCATTTAACCTTGACTTAACATAGCAACTAAAAAAAATAAAAATAAATAAAATCCTATCTCATGACCTCATAAACTAATTAATAAAAAAAACAATCAAGATACTCAAACAATCTTCCAACCTGGTAGAGACTTCACCCGATCATGGTGAGCTAGATGCTCCTGCATCATAAAAGTATTCTTACCATGGAAAGTAGTGATTCCATAAGGCCCATTCCATAAATGATAAAACTTCCCATGCTTCCCTTTTCATCAAATATAACATCCCACTTTAAGAATAAATCATGAACGTTGAAATTATCTTCCTTTACCTTCTTGTCATGAATTTGCTTGATTTTCTCTTGGAATAGTTTACATTGATTATAAACTTTCTCTCTTAGCTCCTGAACCTCAATGAGTTGATTGGTCCTGCTCTGAAAATCATCGGATTTTGCATCATGTTCCCACAATAGTCTCATCATTGGTATACTCAACGAAATTGATTTTTTTTTTGTGTGTCATATAGTATCTGAATTGGTGATGTGCCAATTGATTTCTTGGTGCCGATCCTCTCTTCCCATAGTGCAAATTTCAACTTGGTATCCAAGTCTTTTTGTTTTCCTCTAACAAAATCTTAATGATTATGACTAGGCTTTTTTTAGATGATTCAGCCAGTCCATTACCCTAAGGGTAATATTTTATTGAATGACTTAAGGTAACATGATAATTTCACAAAATCTGATCATTTTACAAGATTTAAAAAACTACACATTATCTGTTATGATTTTTCTAGGGCAACAAAATCTAGAAAAAATTACCTTCTAAAAATTGAATCACCACATTATCAGTAACTTGTCTTGTTGATATGGCTTCAATTCATTGAGTGAAGTAATCTGTGGAAGTTAGTATCCACTTATGTTTCCCTGAGGAATGTGGATGAATTTCTCTAATGAAGTCCAATGCCCATTGCTGAAAAGGGGTTTCTACTGAGATATGCATAAGAGGCAATCAGAGAGTATTATTTTCCTTCAAAAATATGACATTTGAAACAAGTTGCCACTTTTATGTGTACATCTGCAAAATGAATCGTCCAATACTAGGTTTCTCTAAGAATTTCATTTATTGGATCTTTCCAATAATGGTGTCCCCCACAAACTCCTTGATGAAATTCTTGTACAACCTTCTTTGTTTCAATTTCAATTTGGAAATTCAAAAGGATTCCTATCAAATATTTCCTATACAAAGAACAATCAAGGTAGCAAACTTGTAGCTTTCA
This sequence comes from Pinus taeda, assembly GCA_000404065.3. Classification (NCBI taxonomy): domain Eukaryota; kingdom Viridiplantae; phylum Streptophyta; class Pinopsida; order Pinales; family Pinaceae; genus Pinus; species Pinus taeda. The sequence goes on from APFE031186908.1 coordinate 36,554, forward strand.
ACTTTAGTGGTCGTGATCATGTTTTATTCATCCCTAGAGAAGCTTCTAAATTTTGCAAAACATAAATTATGTCACTATACGAAGGGGAAGTTGTGAGTTAATCAGACACGTTGTAAATGAACCTCTCTTTTGTATCATTTGAAAAGATTGAGAAAACAAATATACCCAAAGTGTTACATCTTTCTTGGTCATCACTTTTTCTAAACCCTGGCCTTTGATCAAGTTGGTTAGTTTAATTTCTAGGTCATATTCTAACAATCTTGATATCCAATTACCACTTCTTCCATCATTATTTGGTTGACTCAAAATAGTTTTTATAACAAGATTAGGGAAAAAGGTTATTACATGAGAGTGCATAATGTATACCCTAAAATCCTTAAATGCTTTCACTAGTGCAAAATCATGTTTTTCCATAATATTGTACTTCAACTTTGCATTTCTTAATGTTCTACTAAAAAAAGAAATAGGCTTCTCTCAACTGTCCTTACTTTTCTGCAACAATACTCCTGAAATGGTGTGTTTTAAAGGAAATGAAAAAAACAGAATTTTCTTTGAGAAATCTAGATTGATAAGAATAGGGGCTTTAGTTATTGCTGATTTAATTTATTCAAAATATTGCGTAGCTGTAATTGTTCACTTGATTTCATTATTATTCTTCAACATGTTATTAATTACCCTTAATATTTCAACGAAATTTGGAATGAACCTTTGTAGAAAATTTACTCGACCTAGGAAAGATTGGACCTCATTTTTACTTCCAAGAAGCTCGAGCTTTTTTCTCACTTCAACTCTCTCTAGATTATTTCAGATGCGATCTTTAGATACCATGTGACCCAATAATTTACCCTCCTTCAAAGAAAAATTTGACTTTTTAGGGTTGAGTGAAATGAAAAATTTTATGCACCTTAAAAATACCCATTTGATATGTTTTAAGTGATCCAAATCAGATGTTGAATGTAATATGATATCATATAGATAAACCATGACAAAATTATTTTTCTCCCCTACAAAATCTATCTCCATTTCACTCTGAAATGTAGCTCTTGTGTTCATCAATCCAAAAGGAATTTTGGAGTATTCCCATGGCGTAGTGAAAGATGTTTTCTCTTGGTCCTTCGATGGACCAATATCTTATTGTAACCTAGGAAACCATCTAGAATTTAAATTCTTTCTGAACCAACCACACTTTGCAATATATGTTCCATCTTGGGTAGTGGGTAATTATCCTTCAAAGACACCTTGTTTAAATTTTGGAAATCCACACTGAGTCAAATTTCACCATTCTTCTTTGTCACTAGCATAAGTTTGGAAATGCATTCGGAAAATCTTAAGGAAACTATGATCTTATCATCTAACAATTTTTTAACCTCCTTCTCGATCAATGGTAGCAGGTTTGGATTTATTGTTTTAAATTTATAATTGAATGGCTTTTCATTTTCCTTTAATGGTATAGTATGTTGAATTATGATTTTACAATACACCCTTAAATATTCATATCTCCATGAAAAGACATCAACAAACTCTTTGAATAATTCAACAATTTTTTCCTTCTACTCTCCATCTAAAGAGTTAGAAATTTTAACAATTTTTGGCTCTTTTTTTGTCCTTAAATTACAGTCTTGTAATTCACTACTATTAGGATTTATTTTTTTCTTAAAGATGACATCTTTGTTTTTTAATATTATTTCCAAAGGTAGTAAACCACTAAGAAGGAAATTATAGCTCAGCTAAATTATTTTTTGACCACCTATAGCATTTAGAAAACCATCTGTGTCATCCTTTACATCTGAATCCACATCTTCATCAATAGGAGTGTTTGCAAAGTCATCGTTCATTTCCAAAAATATTTTTATTTGTTGGCCATCTTCAAAAACCTACCAATGCTTGATGTTCTTGGGAATGGGTGGCCTATGTCTCACCTCTATATGATATTTCTTATTTGGGTATATAGGAATTTTGAACATACTAGTTGCACTAGCTAGTGAGACAACAATACAATTTTCTTGTTTAGAGATTACTAAAATTTTAGGTTCAGAAAAGAAGTTACCAAATAAGTCCCAATTTCCATTCATGTACGCTCTTATCCTTGGGTGTTTTGTCTAGTATCTCCCTTTGACTTGATTTATAATTAATTTTGAGTCTCCAAAAACACATATCCTTTTAACCTTTTACTTCTTGAGTATATTTAAACTAATGATTAATGCCTCATATTCAACAACGTTATTAGAGAATTCAAAATATAACTTGAAAGATTGAATTCGACTACCTCCATCTGTGTAATGATCCATATACAAACCCCCGATCCATATTTCCAAAGGTATCCATAAAAATGCATGCTCCATGTCTCATTCTTCTCACATAATTGCTCATTTTCTGTTTGAACTTGACCCTCCACTTGATATTGGTTCTCTTCCTCCAAATTTAAGTCACTCTATAGGATTGTTGACCCCAAATCAGTATCCATGGAATAAATAGGATGATTCTCTAGTTCAACATTACTACTCACCACATACTTCATCTAGACTTCACTGTAAAGTCTCCTTATTTCTCCAAAAACAGGGATGGAGGCATAGGACATGTCCATTTCAAGAGTACCACCCACTTTGGCTGACCAAGAATGCGAAAGTAGCATTTTAAATCTTGGTGGAATATCTGCCACTACCACATCCATCACAATGATCTTTGCCGCAATTTGAGTCAAATTTACAACCATGTCTTTGATCAACCCTAAACACTTAACCTTTATTGAATCAAAGGAAAACAAATCTTTATAAGGTCTAATGATATCAAGTCCTAGGTTTTCCATAACAATATTTGGCATCAAGTTGTGGGATGGCTCTGAGTCTAGCATCAAATTATGCAAAACCATATCATGAATGTTAAAGATGGTATAAAAGGGGGAAACATCTTCATTTACTTCAGTTATGTGAGGACCAAATAAAAATTAGGTGAGTCGTCTTGTATACTCAAAGAATCTTGAGCATTGATGTTGAGTGTCTGATCAATTGGTGACACCCTTACCATTTTCACAATCTATTTTTTATATTGTATATTCATTAATAGCTCAACAAAAGGAATTAGGATCTTAATCTTTTCTATTTCATTTTCCAAAATTAAAAAAGATTGAACTTTCTCCAAATATTTCACATTTCTTCTTTCCTTCATCAATCTTATTAGGTGCACCCTTATTTGAGTCAACTATTTTCTTGGGATCATTTTCCTTCTTAGGATTAGCTTGTTTCTACTTAGCTGTAGGATTTACTAGAGGATGTTTGGCAACAACTATATTTTTTGCCCATAAGATTATATTGTCTTTGAAAATTAGCAACCATATTATTGTAACCTTGTTGATATATCTCTAAATCAAACATGATTTGGTTGTATTTTTCTTCTGAAAACTCAGTATATTTATCATGCTCTTCTTTAGTACAAAAAGCTTGAGTTTATTCATCATCAAAACAATTAATCTATTGCTTCTTAGTTTCTTCAGTAGTTTCCTCATTAACAAAATTCTTTGGAAATGGAGTTCTTATTGTTTATCTCTCTTCAGGATTTCTCTAGCAAACCTAAGGTACAGGTTGCCTTCTAAAATTGGTATTTAGGACTTGTGGTTGAGGCTCATCCCTAGGAGAGGTTAACTTATCAATCAATTTTTCCATTGTTTTTAACATGACACCAAATTTTCTATCTGCTGAAGAAGATGGTTTATCCTTAATTACTATGTTCCTCAATCCTCATTTTCTCCTTCTTGGCCAACAAATTAGTTTCCACTCCTATAACATTATTTTTCACATCTTCCATTGTAGTAGGATTCCTTTCTCTTAACTAAAAATAAAACTCAACATCAAATGCCTCCAGATAATTAAGTAGAGCTAGTCCCAAACATGGCTTAATATTAGCTCGAATAGCATTATGAACTTTGTTAAATCTAGCTGAAAATTCATGTACTGTTTCACCTGGGCTTCTCTTCAAATTTTCATATTCAGTCAAGATCTATAAAGTAATTTTATTAACCTCTCATAATGCAAGGAAAAACTACTCGAACTATTGAAATCTTTCAATACCTCCTGTTGGTAGTCCTATGTACAAATTTTTTACCTCCCAGGAAAAACTTTGTGCAAACAACCTCATAAGTTAACATCTTCATGATCTACCTCCTCCAAAAATATGAATTAATTAAATCTATCCAAGTGTTGTTAAGCTATAATGGGTCCTAACCCATCAAACTAAAGTATATGCTAACCATAGTTTAGAGGAAGATCATGTAGTGGATATGGGAAAGTGAGAGGGGCATATCTAGCACCCATAGTCACTTGAAATGAAGTTGAAGTAACAACAATACTAGGGATTTGAAATTCACATGAAAATGGGGTTGAAGCTAAAGTTGTTGTAGTAGTAACTTATGAAATAGGGGTATGAAATACAACATATTTAAATGGAGAAGAAAAATGTGGAATAGAGAATAAAAAAGTAGCATACTTTGAAGTAACCAACTAAATCTCATGAACTAAATGTTCTAATCTTACAAATTGAGGCCAAATCTCTTGGTCTTGTGGTAAGAAACTTAATCTTTGAAAGATAAAACTTGGAATAGAAGTCATAAATTTTGTCTCATCAAATGCAATATCTGAGAGATTAGTTTATGACTTTGAATGAAATTGGGTTTGCTCAAATTTTATATCAAATTGAATTTATTCTATGTATTTAGACTCTTTAGGTAAAGATAAATATCTTCCCAAAATAATAGTACATGATTCTCCTGCTGATTGTTTCTTTATGAAAAATTTTTTTGGACTTGATAAGGTATCTGGTGGATTAGGATCTGGATGGACCATTGTACAAACCCTTCTATTAGCCAAAATTCTTAATGGAGTCACCTTGAACTTTGAATAGTGGATTCACCAAGGAATATTGGACAATTAATCATGCTATCTAACTTTATGTCGGAGCTAGAAAATTAGATATGATTAGTAAAAAATATTTTTGGGAAGATGTACTTGTGTATCCCCACTATGGTCACCAGTATGGTTGCCAAGATATTATATCTAAAAAATGTCCTATTAACTCTGAAAGAGAAATTCCTAAGGTAAACTTTTCAAACCAAGCTTGTAGATTGAAGGAGCTTAGAAATTGGTTGTATCTTTAAACAACGAATAGATCCTGACTTGAGTTATCTTGAAATATGGTTAGGTTTGGATGAAGAAACTAATCTACTGGGAAATGGCGTCAACAAACTAGGTTTTAGATTCAATTACCAAGACATTGGCTACAAGATAAATATGGAAAGAGGTAGGGTAGATACCAAACTGTAGAACTATCAGAATAACATTTGAGATGGTAGTAGAATAAAGAGATAACAATCCCCTACATCATAGCATGAATCATGAATCCTGATAGTTTTAGAAGAGAGAGTGCAAATTTTAAGATATATGCAACAAATCATAAGAATAATGAATTCTATCACATTACCTCTATTTAAACATCAAAATACAAACCATAAATGGATATTACATAGAAAAGTAAAATTGTCACTGAAGAAACAAAAATTGAGTACACCATCACAAGAATCTTTATATCATTGATCATAATCTTCTAGTCTTGGCACTTGTTAAAATCATGTAATTTGATAAACACACAGCAAAAAGACCTCTTTCATTTAAGAATCCAACCTTTTTCCCTTCTTTTTGATATATTATATAGGAAAATTACTTAAAACTTTAAGATCCACAATGTCTGGAAATATAACTATCAAATATTACAATATCTCATAATATATTTTACAAAATATAATTTAAATCCTTTTTTTCTAACTATTCAAAATTCAACTTGACATGTCAACAAAAAAAAAGCATCTATGATAAACATGGTATGAGATCTCTGTTGTTTTTCTGGAAAGGATGATGAGTCACATAGATAGAATCTGAGATCTGAAACTATTCAATAATTTCTAGGATCAGGCACAATCATGGCCATACATAGATATCCCTATAACTATCTATGAGATATTATGAACTTGCAAGATCTCCTCATTCATGCAATTGATTTTACACCTATCTCATGATGCTAAGGCATCTACTTCTTGTTGAATATGCGACCAAAACCATAGGAATGCATCTACGTGCTTACAATCCACAAATAAATTGTATAATTTCTTCCTTTGGCCCTAGATTATGCTAGCTTGACTATAAAAAAAGATGCAGTGAAGATAGTGAACTATTTAAGTCAAAATTAGGGTTTTACAACAAATATTGAATTCCCCCATTTTTGGATCAATATACTGCTTCGCCAAATATGTAGACCTGCTCATTCTTCCATGAATTTAGGGTCTTTAGAAAGCATTTTCAACTTGTCTTGACTTGCCTTTGACCTTGTAACCTTTTTTCCACTCCCTTGAATGCTTTTGCTAGCTGTTAGGGTTTCCTTTTCCTTTCTTTTTGCTGACTTTATTTTTATCTTTCTTCCATATTTATTCTTACCCTTTGAAGACTCTATATCATCTTCTTTATCAATAATTATTGGTTCTTTCATCCTAGGATTTATTTTTTCTTTAAATTCTAACCTCAACTTATTGGTAGGTGGAGCATCAGGTTTTCTAAAGTAGTGAACCCTATGCTTTATTTCTCTATGAGTATCCTCTGTCTCATTGCTTAAATATTTTCCCCTTTGGTCTTTTGTTGCTATATGCTTTGATTTCTCATCTTCTTGTACTATTTTGTGTGGCCCTTGAGTATTTATTTCGTAAACCCTAATCTCTAGTTCACTTGCAGGGTTTTTTGCAGGCTCTTCCACAGGGATTTGATGACTAGATTTAGCCTCTGCTTATGGAACTAGGGTCTTGACAATGGTTTTAGCTTTAATCTTTTTCTGCTTTCTAGGTGTAGGGTTCCTCAAGGTCCTTTGTCTCAAATACTTTACATTTTTACTCAATTCATGTGTGTATACCATTTTAATTAAACAATGATGGCATATATCACAAGATAATAACTCAGTTATGGTTCTGGCCTCAGTGGTGATCTTGAGAAAAAAATGATGTAAAAAATAGGGTAGACTCATCTTGCTAAACCCATCTAAGTGACATAAAAATATCATGCGATATAAATACACTTTGAATTACCTACCTTCACAAGTAAATAATAATTGCATAGTCCTTAGAGAATTTTTCCATTCATGCTTTAGCATACTCTGAGGAATTCTAACCCTCCAATTAGGGTTTTGAGCATTTTCCTTCAAGAAGAAATTCAAATCTATGGTCTGTAACATCTGCTTTTTGAACCACTTTTCGCCTTCAGTAGGTAACCCTGTAGCTTTTGTAATAGATTCCTCAGTGACCATAAAATGTAAATATCTAACTATTTTTGTGCTACCATCGAAGCAATTAATAATATCATGACACTAGCTCAAATTGTATCCATTTGGTAAAGGTTGGCATTCTTTCTTCATAATCCTGAAACCACTCCATGCCATTAGGTTCATATTGTTTAACATGGTCAAATTTCCCATTTCTCAAGTGTGACTACACGCAACCATTGGTCACACACTATAAAATCTACTAGAAACACTCTTGTGCGCTACAAACTAGTCACTTGGAAACACTAGAAATGATTGTTTTACAAATAACTACAATTTTTAAGATTTAGTTTTAAAACCCTCCTCTAACTTGGAAACCCCTTAAAATGTTACATCAGGCTTCAACATGGGTTAAGTTACTTTCAAATAAGATTTGGGCATTTGAAATTATAGAAAAGGTGGTTTAAAAACTTCCATTTTTACATTTCATGTAGGCACTACGAAAATATTTCCTAGCGCCAACTGTCTTGGTTCAATAGGTTCCCATTTGTTTCAAAACTTAGGAAAAACTTAGATATAACAAAAAAAAAATCCCTTTTAAAATTCTTATAAGCCTTATGCCACCCTTCCATACAAAATTTTTAACATAGCTCAAGTCTTAACCCTTCACTTTTTCTAAATGTAGTCAATTGATCATCAAAAAATTTGGACCCTTTGGGAGGGTATAAATTTAGTGCTAGCAAATTGAATATTAAATTTTTTTCCTTTCACTATAACGCATGGGTGGAAAATCCGATGGAGGAATCTAACAGAATGGATAAAATTGGAAAAATTGTTCAAATTGAAATGTGTTTTTTTTAAGATCCCAACAGTCATTGAATATTTGATGGGAGTTCCTTTACCATCCAATTTCCAATGAATGTGAGGGATATGTTGTATAATGACAAATTCTACCATTAATGACTTTTTCCATTAGACAACGTCTAATATGGGACCACTTTACATTGAGTTTAATTAATTATAATAAAATATAGATTAATATTTACAATTATATATAATATTATGCTAATATATCTATATATTAATATCAATAATATATAATGCTATATAATTATAATATAAACTATATAGAAAAATTATATATGTGTGTGTGTGTGTGTGCCTAAATATCATATAGCTTTGACATAGATGCTATATTACTTGTGATTGTTTTGAATGGTTGTAGGCCTATTTTGAGGCTAACTTTTGAAGAAAATCATCACTGAAATTTTAGTGAGGAAAAATCTCACATAACATTCCTCAGGGAGGCCAAGGAGACTTGGAATCGACATCAAGGGCTTTAGAGGATCGAAATTGTTATGTCCCTTGTAAAAAATACAAGGGATTTGTTATGTGGAATCCACGAATGTGGAAAAAAACATCTTCCCTATACTTAGTGGACTCGTCTAGAACAATAGACAACAAACAATATAAAGTTTTGCGTAGAGAAATTGAAGAATGGAAAGATACTTACTTGGAATTCATCACAATATTTTCTCTCCTCTCAGTTTGTAAGCTCCAATTATAGCTACGATTGCTATAATTAGAACCTGCACATAGAATCAACACAAGCCAAAGATCTACGACATCTATGTAGCATAATCCAGTTACTATATTCAATGGATCAACAAGGTATTGAAATACATGAATGTAAACATAACATAACACATATAGGAAAACAATGTACTCTTTGTATTAATAGAAAAGGAGAGAGTTTACAGCCAAGAATAGTGTTGATATTGTAGAGATCTCCCCAAGTTGACTTGTCCTTCCTTGTCACATAAAACACCTCAATGTATAAATTCCTTGTAGATTCAAAACTGCTAATGTAATGTACTAAAACAAAATACTTGAATCTACTCTACTCATCAGCAGAAACAATAAAACGATCAAGAAATCACAACATAAACATGAGACAAGATTCAATCACATATGCTGAGAGATTTATCTAGGGGAAAGAAACTTCTCAAGACCCCTTGCTATATGTATTGCACTAATCACAAAATATAGAAGAAATACAATTCTTACTCAAGCCTGAGAAACCTCTGCACTAGTATAATCTATCTCACTACTTCACAGACTAGCTATGGTCAATATTTAACCAAATTCCTATTTGCCCAAGTCCCTATTTCACTACATTGTTCCTCAAGGAATTAGGGCCCTATTAATTAGGGAAATTCCCAATCCATAATTGTGCAATCCTTGTAGACCCTTCTTTGACCACATGCACCACTTATATAATTTGAAATTTTCTACAACTGATAGTAGACTTCCCTTGAACTCTAATATCAATTGGGTAACTTGAGTTATCTACATGCATCAATTATTCTGGGCTAATTGATGAGTTAGCTGGTTGATCACAAGTGAACATGCCCCAATATGAGACCTTCCACTAGTTCTTAATCAATTAGAACTAGTTAAACTCACAATAACTCAAATTAATTGAAACAGAGTGCTAGTACTTAGCAATCAATCACAACTAAACCTAACTCAAGTGTCTCCAACTCAAATTAACTGATTTAAATGAGTGATGGATTCCATATCACTTCAGTTAAATTCCCCCAAGTATTTTACTAAAATTGGAATTCAAATTTATACTAATTTAATCAAGGGAAAAATAAATTAGGAATTTAAAACTTCATTTTCAATACTCCCTCTCAACAAGAAAGGGATTATCTGCTACCCCAATCCTACCTCTATGGAACTTGAATTTTATTCTTGAAAAATCCTTTGTCAAAATATTTTCATCTTGTTCCTCTATAGGAATGTACTCCAACAACATGATCCTCCTTTGCACACCATCTCATAGATGGTGATGCCGGAAGTCGATATGCTTGGACCAATAATGAAATACTAGATTGTCATAGAGTTTGATACAACTCTAATTGTCACAATAAATCATAGTAGGATCCATCATATAACCAAATAACCCAACAATTATCTTTCTCATCTAGATAGCCTCACATGCTTCTTGACTTGCAGCCGTGTATTGTGCCTCTGCTAAGTTGAGTGCAACAGGTCTTTGCTTCCTGCTGTACCAAGAAATCGTTGCTCACCCAACAATGAAAATTCCCCCTAATGTTATCTTCCTATATGATGGACTCCCTGCAAAATATTCATCTGTGAAGCCTTATAACTTTACTCCCTCTTTCCACTTGTACTAAAGACCAAACTAAGTGGTTCCTCTAGGGAATATCTCAACACATGCTTTACTACCTTCCAATACAGTTTGGTTGGCTTCACCATAGCTTGACTATGATGGTTAACTACAAAACACATGTTCGGTCATGTGTTCACCGAATACATAAGTGAACCCACAAGATTCCTATAACTGGGATCCTCCACTACTCCTAAAGTAGCATCTTCCTTCCTCGAATTCCTTGCTAGAGGAGTCTCCATGGGTTTGCTTCTCTCCATGTGGACCTTCTTCAGTATCTCATTGGCATACCTTCCTTGAGAGACAAAAATATTCCCATCTCCTTTCCATACTTACATATCGAGGAAATAATGCATGAGCCCAAGGTCATTCATCTTTAATTCTCTTGCAAAATCCTCTTTGCAAGAATATAACAACTTCTCATCACTAGTTAAAATTAAATCATCAACACATAATAATATAATCAATAATTTACCTTCAACAATGATATGGTAAAGTTTTGCATATAATTCACTTTTGGTGAATTCCAACCCAATAAGATAGATGTTGATCCTAGTGTACAAGCTGTTGTAGTGGCTACAAGCACCCTCCAAAATTTTGCCTTAGCCTGTTTTGGAGCCTCCCTACCAACCTTCACAACAACTTTCCTTGCTTCATTAAGTCCTCAAAGGTAGCCTGTCGATCACAATTTAATATTTTCCCTTCACAAGATGTTAACCTAGACATGGTCCAGTTGCAGGCTGAGCAACTTCCCAATGAAATTTGCACATTTCTGGAGGGAAACCATCCATTCCCTCCAGGAATTTCTCAATTTCCTCTAACAGCCTACTCGGCTTCAGGATTGTGCAATCCTGCCATCCAACCCTCCCAGTAGGAATTGCACAACTTTTCCCATCAATAGGCAGTTTAGCCTAGGATTTGCACAAATCTGGGTAGCAGTCAGTTGTTGGGCCCAGAAATTGCACAATACGCTTTGGCAGTCAGCCTAGCTTACAGTTAGAAATGCACATTTTCTCCTGCAGTCGCTTGCATGTGTAGTTGAGTTGACTAGTTCCCTCCAGGACCGAGCAAAATAGACTTGCATGCATGGGCTGCTTCCCCCAAGGTAGCATGCAAAGGCATCCCTTGTTCCAGGGATCTATGTTTAGCAATTGAGGTTACATGTAAGGAGTAATTCCTAAACCTCCCTCCAAGTGTTGCTTCCTCCTAAATCTGTGGCATGAGCATCATAACCTCGATGTTACCAAAACTCATCAACCATACATTGCAGAGCTCATTCCTCACATCAACCTTGTAGCTCTGACATCCCACATCACATCTAGGAGGAGTTGGTACATTCAGCTTAGTTGTTTTGGGGTAAGCTTGCTTCCCATGCCTTGTGTTGCATTTTTGTCACTTTTAGTGTATTCTCTTGTGTGAGTGTTGTTTTCTTGATTTCTTTGAATGCATGTTGTCACTTAGATATATTCTAGTTTTTCCTAGATATGTTTCAATTTTTGTTGCTATCTCACTGTTGTTGCATGTGTGATATTGTTTTGCACAGATGTTCGCCCAACCAGTGAATGGCCTCACCCACATACATGTTGATCTATTTTCTCAACCCTCCATTCATGTTTTGCATGCATTGTTTATCACTTCTGATATCACTTAGTGTCACCATGCATTTCATCAAGTTACTCTCTTTTGGTTTCCCATCGGCAAGTCGGGCCAACCTTGATCTAGTCTCGGCCTTCACCAAGGCTGCTTTGCGCAATCTAGAGAACGAAGGCTCACCTTCCTCTCCAGATTTGTGCAATCTAGCCCAGCACTGGCCTCTTGGACTGAATTGCGAATTTCTAGAGGTTAGTGGTTGCTTGGCCCAAAAGTTTGCGCAAATTTGTCCCTGGGAAAGCAATCTTTCCTAGCTGGAATCGCGCATTCCGCAATCCCAGAAGCCAACTACCCAACTGGATTGCACATTTTGTAGTTTCAACAGTTAGTTAGTATCCCAATAGCCCGAACTATGCCTTGTACAGTCTTGACAGTCGGTCTCCCAACCTCCTAGCCGAAATTACGCAACCTTCACAATCATTCACCCAGGAATGATGCAGGTCAGTTCTCATGTTCATTTTTGTTTTCGACTGACAGATTACTTGCTATGATTGTTTCCATGTCTCCAGGTATCACAAGTGTTCATTTTCCCCTCAGCAATATAGGTACATTGGTTTCCAAGAGAGTAGAGATGAAGGCACTATTCACAGCACACTTGGGGATGCAGTCGATCAAGTGTCCATGGGCTTACCTACTCATGAAGACATCAAGTTTTTCATGAACAAGGAAATCAAGGAGTAGCATCACAACTAGTAGCATCACGAACAACAGTTGAAAGAAGCATACCGAAATCAGGGAATGTAGAAAATACATTCAACGCAGTGGATGCAAGAGGAAGATTGTTGACAACATAGAGGCAGAGGAAAGTTGCAAGATCAAGCAGATCCATTGATAATGAAAGCACCTTTGGAGACTAAAACTATGAAGTGACGATGCAACAGGAAGATCGTGTGAAGGTAGAAGATGGAACAAAGAAGGAGCTACATGTGCTGAAGCAGCAACTCAGGAAGAACATGAAGCTGCACAGACAGACCAATGAGTTGCAGCAGGAACATGAACAACAGTGGGTGCAACATGCACTCAAAAATGAAATTATGTCAGTACAGGTTAAGCATCCATCCCAGCAGCTAATATAAAGAAAACATGGTGAGAAGTGTTTTTGATTGCATGCAAAGCGTCCAATAGCATACATGTTGTTGAGCGCATGCATTCAATCCAACCCATTCAACACACACACTAGGGTGAAGACAAGAAGGAAGTCCAACTGGCATTGAACATGCACTTTGGAAAGTTGATGCGCATGACCACCAACACACACTTGAATATCAACATAAACACCATGCATCAGTGTGTTTCTAGTTTAGCTATACCCAAGAAGACCATGTGCATGTTATCAAACGAGTTGGATGAAGGGGCCAAACCAATTCACTGGTTGCAATGGAGGCAAGAGTTAACTTCAGCAAGATGTCACCATGAGGTACACGCACACCATCATGGACGACCAAGCTTGGCATCAGCTCACCATCTTCACCATCACAAGAAAGTCAAAGAGTTGGTCTCGCCATAGCAGACCAAGTGTTAGTGATGTCTTGCAAGTCTTTCTCAAGCCATGTTGGCTCACATGATTACATGTGCATTGTAATCTTGAGTGATGTCAAGTGTAAGTCAAGCGTCAACAGTTGGATGTGACAGTCATAGAGTAGGTGAATAGTCATGAGGGTAGTTGAATTATCACAAAGGGGAATGTCAAGGGTCACCCCACCTTTGCTCTAAATAGTCCCTCATAACTCATTGTATAGGCTTTTGGTTAGCCAAGCTTCTACTAAGACTATCTTGAAGAAGGCTTGGACAATATTGTAACGCGCCATGGCTTGTCCACTGCACGAAGCTAGTACATATCTTTAGAGGAGCAGGTGAATGTGGCTGTAACATTCTACTAATAGGGATAGCAGGTTTACCTGGTGTATTATATGATTGTGACTTACACTTCTTTATATAATAAAAGCCAACACATTTTCATGCATATGTTTTTATTGTAGTTGGACTGCTCTGGTTGCCTTAATGATATATGTTGTTCAACATACGTATTTGTTTATGAACTGATTCACATGAAATTATATGAATCTTGTTGTTAATGTGTTGCATATGTTATTAATGTTATCAACGTTCGTGTCAACTTCTCTACTAGACATCAAATATACCTTCTTCATGAACCTGGTCATATCAACCATCACACTCATCTCAGACTGATCCGTGAGTGTCGTTTGTGTTATCTTACCTTGTATTTTGGAACTGTGGCATCCGTGTTGAATACTTTGCTAGAATTTGTGCATGTCCTTTGTGTTGTGTATTCCTAGCTGAGTTGGGATTGATCTCTTTCAACCTGGAACTCACCTTCACCTTCCTCCCCTTTTGAAGTGTTGGAACCTCTCATACTCATTCCTTGACTCATTGCATCAGTCACACCCTTGCTACTCACAGAATTATCTTACTTTCCTCTGTGTGACATCGCTGTCAAGGCATTACCTTACGACCCACTGCTGGGACTCCTACACCAAACGGTTTGAGGTTTAATTGGGATTTCTTACGAGGGAGATCCCCTCGACATGTTGGCGGGTCCAACACCGTGAGCATTTTTGGCACTAGAAGGAAGGCCTGATGACAAGCAATGCCCTCTCATCCAGTTTTGAACCTTTGCATATCTTTCATGGAATCTTTCATTCTTCTTCCTCGGAGGCGTTTTTCAAAATTGTGAAGATGTCTCCATCTTGGAGAAGCTTATCAATCTCTTATCCACTCACATGTGTGATGGTAAAGGAGAAGTGGCCTGGCCTGAGCACTTACATAACTTTCTTTCCATGATTTATGAGGAAGATGAGTTCACTGACGAACATGCCAGTTTACTACTTCCATTCACACTTCACAAATCCCCATTAGTTGGGTGCTTAGCCTACTAGCTAACACCGAGCACTCATGTAAGCACTTATGTGATCTTATTGAAGACATGTTCCATCATTTTGATCCAGACCATCTTGTAAGAAAGCTGTTATAGCAATGGAGGGTTCTACATGAATCCATTATTGCTTTTTGGCATCACTTCTGTGACTTATAGTTTCAAGCTATGAAGTGCTAGATGAAGTTTGCTTATCTCTGGGACCGGTTTGAGTACTGCCTTAATAAATTTTCCCGTCCCAAGAGAAAGCTTGATGTCAAATCTCGCTCAACCTTCTTCGTTGATGGAACTGCAATCCCATGCGAGCTTAGGCACTATCTCAATGGACTGTCCACCTCCCTTTCATTCAAAAGTTCCACCATGGCCCAGTGATGCTGAGGATCATGTTCGCACATCTGTTCATTCTTCACACCCTCCCAACATCACTCCACTCAATTTTTGTGTAGAGTTGGTTGTTATTCCTTCAAGTTCCCATATGCATTCTTTTCTTCAACCTCCATCTTCACACCAGGTGTTCCATAGGATGATGTTTTCTTGCATTCATCCATTCTAGACTCTTCACTTGTTGTGAATGAGGAACAACCCACTAACATAGTTGTTATTGCACAACCAACATGCACTTGAACATCAATACATGGTGAAGGATGACTCCCCTTCGTCTGAGCCCCCTTTGTTCCTTCCTAGCTTCTTTGGTGAGTCTACCATCCATGATTCTGTATGTGTGTCTTCATCTACGGATGCACCCATTGTTGATCACTCACAAGAATCACCTGATGCTAGTCCATCATTCGACAATGGAGAGGATAAGTTATTCATCGAAGATCCACTTGATCCTTCATCTGTCTTTTCTAGAAACATAGAGGATGAGATCATTCGCTTTTCATTTACCCCTCTATTTCATTCATTTGATCATGAGGATGTCAAAGAGTTCATTGATTTTTCTGATCGTGGCATTCGTCATCCATTTACTTCCATTTTTTAACACAATCATGAGTCTATCACAGTTGATATTTCAAAGCCATTGGTTTATGATGATCTACCTGATGATGAAGTTGAGACACCCAAGACTATCGAGGCACTTCAGCCTGAGCTGATAGCTATGTCAAGCCCTCACTCTCTTGAGGCCAGTCTCACTTCCGATCATGAAACTGTTCAATCACCCAAGGCTCCTCATCACTCATCTATATGCATTGAAGATCCATCTCAGACATAGATCACACTTCCTCCACTCAAACTGCATGATCCCATTGCTCATGCATTGGAGGAGTCTTACATTGTAAACACTCATGTGCAATGCAATTTATCTTTGTTTCTTTCATTTTCTTACATGTCTCAGTAAAGAGTGTGCTTGTGCTTCAAAGTTTCACGTAGTGTCACACAACACCATGATAAGTCCACAAACTGTCTGTCATGCACATGCACTCACTTATGTCTCGTGGGCACTTTAAAACATGAAGTGTGGTTGTATTCACGATTATATCTTTCTTGTATGCTGGTCCGCAAGTCTGGGTTACTTGTAGACCAAGACTTCACCAACATGGGCTTACCAATGCGCTAGTGGCTACATTGGAAGTATCACTTCTTGTGATCAGGCCCATGCACCATTAGTGTAGGAGTAGGAGTAATGTTTGCTTTTAGTGGTTTGCTTCCATGCTTGTTTGCTTTCATTCTTTGATTGCTTGTTTGTTTTCTTGATTTTTGTTTACTTGCTTCTCTTTCATTTTTTTCTTCTACTCTTGCTTTGCTTTGTCGATTGTTAGTTCATTCGCATATTTCATTCATAGGTTAGTTTGCATGAAACCATGTGTGACTCATGAAACAAGCTAGGTAAAGTATAAGAGGATTTGTACATCTATCACTACTTGGTTATCTCTCATCTTACCTGTGCATGATGAACTTTTTACTCTTATTCCATGATAAATCGAAGGAAAATACATACTCTTTGAAGTGAACTTTGGTGTAAACACAATGCTTGTGTGCTAATTAGTGTCACCTTCTAGTCGATTGTTTTTGGGTTAACCCTTGTCAAGTTAGTCAAGTAGAGTAAGGTGAGGGGGAAAACCTTAACAGGCATGTAAGAGATATAATAAACTAATTCTCTGCTGGAACAACCTCCTCTATTCTCAATAAGTTGGGATCCCCCTTCCACCTCTGAAATGTATAAGTGTTATGATAGTGAAAACGAAAAGTCAAAAGAAAAATTCAAAATGAAAATGAATAAGTTGAAAGAGGAGAAAGGCTTCATGCGCAAGGAGGTGATGTAAGTAACTCCACCAAGGTACTGACTAGGCTTGCTGGTAGTAGAGCCATGCTTGTGTTCCTATGTGACTCCACCAAGGTACTATCCAGGCTTGCTAGCGTGGAGAAACACTAGAGATGAAATTTAGACTCTGACAACTATACTGCTTGTGCACTTATATACCCCTCAACCCTAATCGAAACAACTGTGTTGCCTTGGCTTGGAATGTGTGTCAATCGACCAAGAGTCTGGTAGATGCTACATCTTACAACAAAGCTAGTGTTAAGCTAAGACAAGCTGAGAGTTGAACAATACTTCCAGAGGTGTTGAACTTGCTTTTCATGAACAAGGTCCATTCAGAGAGATGAAGTTCTACCAGTGTGTTGCCAAGTATTGTAGCAACTACAACCACGCTTCAAAATTTTTCCTTAGCCTATTTTCGAGCCTCCCTACCAACCTTCATAGCACCTTGCCTTGCTTCATCAAGTCCTCATGTTTCAATGTCTTTATTTCTCAAAGGTAGTGTTTCGATCACAATTTGATATTTTCCCTTCACAGGCTGCTCACCCAGATTTGGTCTAGCTACAGGCTGAGAAGCATCTCAGTTAAATTTGTGCATTTTTGGAGGGAAAACAACCATTCTCTCTAGGAACTGCACAATTCCTTCTAACAGTTTGGTGGGTTCCTTGATTACACAATCCTACCAGCCAACCCTCCCAACATGAATTGCACAATTTTTCCCATCAACAGGTAGTTCAACCTAGGATTTTTGCAAATGTGGGAAGCAGTCAAGTTTTGGGCCCAAAAATTGCACAATCCCCTTGGGAAGTCAGCCGAGCTTACAAAAAAAATGTGTATTTTCCTCTAGCAGTCGATTAATCGATTGCATGTGTAACTGAGTTAATTGGTTCCCTTTGGGACCGAGAAGAAAAAACCTGAATGCATAGGGTCCTTCTCCTAAGGTAGCATGCAAAAGCATCCTTTGTTCCAGGGATCTATGTTTAGCAATTGGAGGTTACATGCAAGGGGTTATTCTGAAACCTCCATCCAAGTGTCACTTCCTCCTAGATTTGTGGCATGAGCGTCATAACCTCGATGCTATCAAAACTCATCAAACGGATGTTGCAGAGCTCGTTCCTCACATTAGCCTTGTAGCTCTAACATCCCACATCACATCTAGGATAATTTTGCACATTCAACTCAATTGTTTTGGGGTAAGCTCGCTTCCCATGCCTTTTGCTACATTTCAATCACTTTTTCTATATTCACTTGCGTGAGTGTTGTTTGCTTGATTTCCTTTAATGCCTCTTGTCATTTACATATATTCTAACTTGTCCTAGCTCTTTTTCAATTTTTTTTGCTATCTCACTATTGTCGCATGTGTGAAATTGCTTTGGATGGATGTTCGCCCAATTGGCGAACAACCTCACCCACATACATGTTGATATGTTTGCTTAACCCTCCATTCATGTTTTTCATGCACTGTTTATAAATTTTGCGATCACTTAGTGTCGCCATGCATTTCATCGAATTACTTGCTTTCAGTTGCCCCTCGGCAAGTTGGGCCAACCTTGCCCCAGTCTCTGCCTTCACCAAGGCTGCATTGCGCAATATGGAGAAGGAAGGCTCACCTTCCTCTATAGATTTCTGCAATCTGGCCCATCACTCTCCTCCTGGAGTGAATTGCGCATTTCTGGAGATTAGTGGTTGCTTGGCCCAAAAATTTGTGTAAATCTATCCTTGTGCCAGTAGTCTTTCCCAGCTGGAATCGCACATTCTATAATCCCAACAGCCAACTGCCAAACTAGATTGCACATTTTGTAGTTCTAGCAATCAGTTAGTATCCCAAAAGCTTGAACTGTACCTTGTGCAGTCTTAGCAGCCAGTCTCTCGACCTCCCAGTTGAAATTGCACAACCTTCATGATCATTCACCTAGATATGTTACAGGTCAGTTCTCATGTTCATTTTGGTTTTCGACTCACAGATTTCTTGCTATGAGTATTGCCATGTCTCCAGGTATCACAGGTGTTCATCTGTCTCTCAACAGTACAGGTACAATGGTTTCCAAGAGAGCAAAGACAAAGCCACTGTTCACAGCATACTTGGGGATGGAGTCGATCAAGTGTCCATGGGATTACCTACTTATGAAGAAATAAAGTTGTTCATGAATAAGGACATCAAGTAGCAACATCATAGCGAGCAATATCATGAACAACAGCTGAAGGTAGCATACCAAATGTAGAAAATGCAATGATCACAACAGATGCAAGAGGAAGGTTGTTGAAAACATAAAGGCAGAGAAAAGTTGTAGGATCAAGCAGATCCACTAGTAAGGAAAGAAAATTTGGAGACTCATACTATGAAGTGATGGCACGACACGAAGATTGCACGAAGGTAGAAGATGGAACAAAGAAGGAGTTGCATGTGCTGAAGCAGCAACACAGGAAGAACATGAAGCTGCATAGACAGACTAATGAGTTGTAGCAGGAACATGAACAATAGTGGGTGCAACATGCACTCATGGATGAAACTATACCAGTACAAGTTAAGGATCTATCCCAACAGCTGACATAGAGCAAACATGGTGAGAAGTTTTGTTGATCACATGCAAAGGATCCAACATCATGCATGTCATTGAGTGCATGCATGCAATCCAACCCATTCAACACACTCACCAGGGCGAAGACAAAAAGCCAGTCCAATTGGGGTTGAACATGCACTTCAACAAGTTGATGTGCATGACCACGAACACACACTTGAAGATCAAAACAGACACTATACATAAGTGTGTTTTCGGCCAGTTGTAACCAAGAAGACCATGCATATGTTAGGAGATGAGTTGGATGAAGGGGTCGAACCAATGCATCGGTTATAATGGAGGCAAGAGTTCACTTTAGCAAGATTTCACCATGAGGTACATGAACACCATCATGGACGACCAAGATTGGAATCATCTCACCATATTCACCATCACAAGCATGTCATAGAGTTGGTCTCACCATAGTGGAATGAGTGTCAGTGATCTCTTGGAAGGCTTGCTCAAGCCATGTTGTCTCACATGAGTACATGTGCATTGTAATGTTGAGTCATGTAAAGTGTAAGTTGAGTGTCAACAGTTGGATGTAACATTCATAGAGTAGGTGAAGAGTCATGAGGGTAGTTGAACTGTCACAAAGGGTGATGTCAAGGGTCACCCCACTCTTTGCTATACATATTCCCTCATAACTCATTATACAAGATTTTGGTCAGCCAAGCTTCTACTAAGTCTATCTTGAAGAATGCTTAGATAGTGTTATAACGTGCCTTGGCTTCTTCATTGCATAGAGCTAGTACAACTCTTTGGTGGAGCAGGCAAATGTGGCTATAACATTCTATTGATAGGGCTAGTAGGTTTACATGGTGTATTATATGATTGTGACTTACACTTCTTTATATAATAAAAGTTAGCACATTTTCATGCATATTTTGTTATTGTAGCTACACTGATATGATTTCCTTAATGATATATGTTGTTTAACTTACGTACTTGTGTATGAACTGATTCACATGCAATTATATGAATCTTATTGTTAATGTGTCGCATATGTTATTAATGTTGTCACCGTCCATGTTGACTTCTGTGCAGGACATCAGACAGACCTTCCTCATGAACCTGGTTATATCAATCGTCAAAATCGTCTAAGACTAATCCGTGAGTGTTATTCATGTTATCTTACCTTGTATGTTGGGACTGTTGCATCCGTGTCGACTACTCTACTGGAAGTTGTGCATGTCCTTTTGTTGTGTGTTCCTAGGTGAGTTGGGACTGATCCCTTTCAACCTAGAACTCACCTTCACCTTCCTCCCCTTTTGAAGTGTTGGAACCTCTCATACTCATTCCTTGACTCACTACATCAATCAAGCCCTAGCTACTAACAGAGTTATCTTACTTGCCTCTGTACGACATTGTGGTCAAGGCATTAACTTATGACCCACTGTTGGGACTCCTACACCAAAAAATTTGATGTCTAATAAGGACTTCTTACCAGGGAGATCCCCTCGACATGTTGGCGGGTCCAGCACTGTCAACACAAGCATGGGGTGCTTTTTTAAATGCATACAATTCTCACTTTAGTCTGCACACATGTGACTTTCTGTTGAATGTCTCAAATATTTTTGGCTACTCAATGTACACCTCCTCCTCAATCATTCCATTGAGGAATGTTGTCTTCACATCCATTTGGTGGATCTTCCATCCCATCTACAATGCAAGTGCTATAATTGATCTGATTGAAGATTACCTTTCTATTGGAGCAAAGGTTACCTCATAGTCAATTCTCTCCACGTTAGAGAACCCCTTGGCCAAAAATCTAGCCTTTTTTTTCTAGATGCTTCCATCTACTGCTTGGTTCACCTTCTACATCAACTTGGAACCTACCACTGACTTTTCCTCTAGCATTAGAACCACTTCTCAAACATTGTTTTTGATAATGGAATCATATTCATCTACCATCGCGTCAACCCATACTTGTTGCTACATCGCTTCCTCAAATGAGGATGTCTCATTCTCTACAAGCTCGCTCATCAAAGCCATGTAGCCAGTGTACCAATTTGGTGGCCTCCTCTTCTTGTGTTGTGATGTGGGTGCTCCCACATTCTCTCTAGCATCATGCACTATTTTTTTAGCTTCTATGGTGTGCTTCCTTCCATCTCTAGATGTCTATGCTTGAGTGGATGTCTCCACTCTTTGTTCCTCCACTTGTGGATGCTCCACAACTTCTTGAGTTTATTCCTTTGGAGTGAAAATCTCCTAATGTGAATACAACTGAAGTTCCCTCACAAGAGAACAAATCATTTCCTTCTCCTCATCAAACTTCACATATCTTCTGACAATTGTCATCGTGAGAGATGGAAAGTAGACACTATAGTTGTGAGGTGTATTAGTGTACCCCACAAATATTCCCAACTTAGTTGTAGGCTCTAGCTTTTTCCCTTCATCCTTGGAAACATGACAGTAAATTGATGATCCAAGGATCCTGAAGTGTGACACATTTGGTTTCTTCCCTGAAAAACATTCCTCTGGTGTACTCATGCCAAGAATCTTATTAGGGTTCTTGTTCTAAAAATAAAAATTTGTATTGCACGATTCATCCCACAAGTGAAATGGTAGACTCTGTTCATGCCACATGGCCCATGCAGCTCCCACAATACTTACATTCTTCCTCTAAGCCATCCCATTCTTCTATGGGTTATGGGGTGTTGTCAACTCCCATTGAATGTGTTCTTAGGTATAGAAATTTTTGAAATCATTCGATACATTTTCGCCACTATCATCGCTCCTGAGAGCCTTCACTTTCATGCCAATCTCTTTCTCAACAAGTGCTCTAAATTCAACAAATTTGGATAATGTGTGGTCTTTATTCTGCATGAAGAAGATCCAGCACTTCCATGAGAAATCTAAAAATATCACATAATACCTATGGTTGGCCAAGGACTGCTTGCACGTTACTGTCTCGATCATTCAAGGTGGATTTTGTGTACTTCTATAATGTACACTCTTTGCATGTATCTCTCTACTCTTGTGCACCCTTGGGAAGGCTTGTATAGATATACTACATGATATTCAAATCTCCATGGTGGAAATGGCCAAGTCTCTTATGCCATAATCCATCAATATCTTGGCTTTGCACCTTCTCTAGTTTTGTGCTCAATGTTCCATAATCTTCTACATCTAAATTGTATAGGTTCATCCCCCGAACCCCAATCCACTTCACCTATCATGTGGCATTGTGTGTACAGAAATTATTTCATTTGCTAAATATCACATTGTTGGTTTAAGGGGGCTTGTCCTAAGTTCAGAGTGTGTTGTGCACCACATCCTCTTCCCTGACCTACGCACCTAGCTCCAGGTTGTCTTTTCACTCAGTTGCATACTCTTCAAGGCCTTCGTGTACTCAGCCATGAAGCCTTCACCAAAATACAGAACCAAGAGAATATGTATGATCTATGCTTATTTCTTCTATATTATCATCATATTCGAGAAAGTATTACATCTTTTTTTATATACACTTCCTTACTACAAGACCACGGTCCACATACCATGGAACTGACAAAACAATGGACTAATACCCAATACCCGTTACAAAACAAGGGGAATTGATCCACCCTAAAACCCTTAAAACACCACGCGATGAATACAACTTTGTCAGGACCACGCACTCCACTCCTCAAAATGTGGAGTCTTGGACCAAAATCTTGGACCAAGTTGGGTTGTGCCCAATAGGGCCCCAACGCTCACCTGTGACTCGTCCGGAATCACTCAGCTTTGGGTCGCTTGATTTTCGCTCCAATTTTGTTGTAGACTACTTATACTGCAACATTGTTTCTGCCATTTGTTTCTCCTATTTGCACACTTCCTCTAAAAATTCCTCTGTGGTTGGCTCAATAGCCTTCTGCACTATTTCTGCCTCCCTTTTCTTCATTTCTTTGAGCCTTTCGTCCAATACCTGCAATAGTTTGAGGGCATCATCCTACCATAGATGATTCCTTTCCGGAAAAAATTTCTCCTTCCTCCGAAGCTCATCTATATGCTTTTGGAGGTTCTTCTCTTTAGTAATAATGGTGAGTTTCTATAAGACTAGCAAGCTCTTTATAGATCCCAAGGTTTTGTCGCATTGCTTCTTATTCACCTGTAATTCCTCCTTAATCTTTTGGATGTTTGGATCCTCCTGCAGTGAGTTCCAAATTTTCATCGTGTCATCCAGTAATTTCTCATAGCCTGTCACTGTGTCAGAGATACATTTCAATGCTACCTTTAAATCCTTTTGCCTCTACTCCCACACTTCTAGTGGCATGGCTAGATGTAGTCTTATTTGTAGCTTTGATATTTTCATTTGATACTTTAACTTTATCCTCGTGAGTACATTCTTCGATTCCTTGATCGAGAGGGTGAGCTTCACGACCTTCTCTGCTGGTGGTTCCTCCTCACCAACCTTCATATCTGGGACTGTGCTACAACTTTCCTCAATGGCTTTTCTAACTATTCGTGTTACCGATATGCTTCATCTCTTTGCTTATCCACCTCCTCTAGCTATTTGTTTAGTGCAAATTTCTTCTTTTTTGTCTACATCATCATCACAAAGGTTTGTTGTTCCTACTCTTGAATCTTAGTTGTCAAAATTTGATGGATTTTGTGCAATATTTGAATGGTCAGTGTGGAAATATTTATGTTGACATTCTTCCATGCTTTGGCTAATTCTTTGTCCTTCGGTGAGTACCATTGAAGTGCCCCAGCTGGCACCTGCACAATTCTAACGCGAAATTGTGTTTCTTTTCTTTATGTTTTCCTTCCAATGGTCATATTCCAGCCAATTTCGACGAACCTTTCTTGATGGAACAGTCACCTATTCTTTGTTGCAGCTCCTTCGGACTTTATCATAATCCTGAGTATCGTGCAATAATATTCCTTCGACAAAGTCCCTTTCTGTAGAGTATTTTATAGTCCTGCGCATAGTTTCAATTGCAGGCGGCACTAAGACTTCCTTCCCTTCAATTTTTAGTGAAAAGTTTTAGGGACAACATCATCCCTCTATATCTTTAATCTACTACCATTCATTTTTCCCAGAATCATCTAACCATTCAACTTCGCGAGTTGAGATGCACCACCATCAAAGACGTGCCTGATGATATATGGTCCTAACCAATGTGTTTTATATTTTCTTGGGAACTTCAGGAATTTACTGTCATATAATAATACAATATCTCCTTCTTGGAATGTCTTCTTCTTGATATGCTTGTCATGCCAAGCTTTCTCCCTTGCTTTTTGTACTTGCTCATGGAACCCTGCTATAAACTTGTGTTCTTCTAGAGCTAGTATTTGCGACATTCTTTCCTTCATAATATCAAGGTTTGCCATATCTGTAATAGCTACGATTCTCAAACTTGGCACAATGTATTCCATAGGCATAACTAACTCTTTTTGATATACCAACCTAAATGGTTTCTGCCCTATCAATTTCTTGCATGTTTTTCCATATGACCACAACACTGCTGGAATTCTCAAATCCCAGTCATCTCTTTCACATTGCATACCTTGGGTAATGCATTCTCCAAGATCTTATTGAAATCTTCCACTATTCCATTTGCTTGAGGATGATAAGGAGTTCCCTTCTGGTGATAAACCTCAAATTCCTCAATTAGTTCTTCAATGGTCTTGTCTGAGAAATGTGTGCCTTGGTCACTCATCAAGATATTCGGACAGCCAAACTTGGACAATATATATTCAAATATGAACTTTGCAAAAATTTATGTGTTGCAATCCTTTATTGGTTGTGCCTCAGCCCATCTTGTCAAATAATTAGTTGTAGTTATTATATACCTCGCACTAGTCTTCTTTCCTGACACACTGATAAGTCCAACAAAGTCAATCGTGCATTTGTGAAAATCCTGCAAAGTTAACTGTGGCACTAGTGGCATCTCATCTCTTCTAGATCGTTTTCTTGTTCTTTGACATATATTGCATGCTTGACATAATTTGCATCCTTATGTATGGTGGGCCACCATAACCCAACTCTCAAATTTTTTGTGCAGTGGGCTTTCTTGCATAGTTCCCTCCTGTGACTCCTCCATGAGCTTCTGTCAGAATACTTTATTGTTCATGTTAAGGGATGTGTTATCACTTGTAATTTTCTCTAGAAGTTATTAGAAGAAATAAAATGGTTGTGGTAACTGTTAACGCTTGAAATTTCACCTCAGGCTGAAGAAGGCAAACCTCAAGGCAACATCAAACCTTTTAGCCTCGTAGCTAGCCCTACGGGGCAGGAGAAGGCTCTCTCCGGTCTATCTTGTAAAATTTTCAATGGATAAGATGACCAATAAGGTAACACT